>JAJJMB010002020.1:2458342-2693562 GCA_023531105.1 Papaver atlanticum
GGACATGCTTGGTTTTAATACTTTTGATGTTTCATGCTTCGTGCTTATAGTTATTACTTCAAAAATCTATTAAAGGCAAATATTAGAATCACTTTAAATAAGAATATTGCATGAATATTGATTAGAGTTTATCAATTAATTGGTCAATGGTGGAATCCAGAGTCTCGGTATTTTCTCATTATTATTGAAACAATTTTATTTAATTTTCACAAATCCTTCACAAGTTCGAGCAACGAACCTTTTTACCACTACAACTACAAAACACATCAATACATCATCGGAATTGATAAATATAAAGCTCAGTATCGATTCAAACTTCAAATGTGGTATAACGGTATACAAACTATGAACCAAGAAGCTATGGGCGGATTTTGACTTCAAAATTAGCATGATACATCATCGAAATCGATAAATATGAAGCTCAGTGTCGATTCGAACTTCAAATTCGGTATAACGACAAACAAACTATGAACCATGAAGCTCTAGGTGGGTTATTTCTTCAAACTTAGCAGGACACATCATCGAAATCGATAAATATGAAGCTCAGTGATGATTTGAACTTCAAAAAGTTGTAAAACTCCAGTTGTAGATGTAGATTTTTCCTTTAGTGATACGACAAGAAGTGGTATCTTCAGAATAAATCTCTACCAGAACCCTAAACCTTATGAACACTCCAAGTGAGTGGAAGAGGTCATTAATCCATATGATTTCCCTTCCCTACAAGGGGATCATATCTGATCAACTTTTAAATGTAGGGAACGAATATCCCTTGTTTAAAGGGATATGGGAGACCATAGTACTTGAATTTCTATACACTTAGGGGATAGGGAAGGGAAATTGTGCACCATAGTGCTTGGCCTTAGGAGGTGGATTCAAAGCCTAAGTTTCTCTATATATATTGTTTTAATTTTGTTTTTTTTGGTATAATAATCTATCTTTTGATCATTCGACTACCCGTTCGTTCAAATTAGTATTGGTAGAACTTAAAAATTTAGTTTCACCAATCCGACCAACTCCTTGTGGGATCGACTCGTATTGGCCGTCAGCTACATAGTAGACCACGTTTATTATATTAAAAGGAAAAAAAATTTAGCTTGAATGTATTCCATTTATCTAAATCACATGCTTCAAAAAAAAATCTAAATCATATTTATTAAGTCGGTCCTTATATATGCGATGATATATCGTCATGCATAAGTTTTGGACTCAGTCACAAATGACTAGCCAGTATACGTATTTCCAAAAAGAATCCACTTATGTTAATGGATCATGCATTTAGATCACTTAGATGCTCAAGCAATAAACTCTCGCAAATACCAATTTTGTTTACAAAAGAAGAAACCTTTTGAATGTTAATGTCTTTGCAGAGTTGCCATATTGTGGTGGCTGAAAGCTACTAATAACACCAACAAACTGATGGGTTGGTACAAGTGTCTACCGACAGATTAACTTGGAGGCTCCACATAGTGGCTTGAAGTATTTACCTTCTACTGTACTTTAAAGTTGCCACATTCTCGTGGATGAAAGCTACTTGCGACGCCAATAATTTGATGGTCGGTTTAGGTGTCTATTAACAGATTACTCTGGTGGCTAAGACGAGTGACAAAAGATATATACCTTCTAGGGTACGTTTTGTTTGCCAAAACATGGTGGTTGGAGGCTAATAACAACAAGTATATTGTTTAGGTTGTTAAGTCATTGTTGCTAAAGAGTTCTACCCATTGTCGTTGCTAGAAAACCGGTGGATAGAGGTTTATACTGACCAGAGTTGGTTTTAGTTACCGAAAGTTGTTGCTGGAGAGCTCCATCAACTGTAGTTGGTAAGAAAATAATTGCTAAAGCCAAGTTTTCTTGTAGTGGAATATCGGGGTATTACAAAACTAGTTATCCTAGTTTTGTCTTGTCTAAAAGAGGTATAATTATTTATGAATAATTGGATCCTGATAAGCAGCGGAGTTAATTCTTATCTTTTTCTGACTTATCAAATCAAAGGGAAAATTGCTTTAGGAAATTGTTTCCTTGATAAGGTGCTAAAGAAAATTACTTAGGTAGTTTCAGTTCTAAAATGGTATGTTAGATCTTCGTGCGTAACTCTAATAGGTAATGAGTTCTTATAAACTGGTAAGATCCTTTCAGCTTGCTTTTGTATTTTTTCATGTCTTTGTCATTTTTGTAACAAATATATGGAGTATACGGGTGATTTATAATCACTGAGAAATAATACATGTGTTGAAAAGTATATAATTAAGGAGACAGTAAAGCAAAGACTAAAGGGGAAAAACATATCATTTTGTTGTGTAATATCTATAATACAAAACAGAATGGGTTTTTAAGTTTTGGACGGTCGGATAACATTTTTAGAGACAAACGTTGTATCCGACCATCCCAGTCTCATCCCAGCCATAGATATCTGACGGATGTAAAAACTGTAACCTCTTTTCATCATGAATATACTTTTAGTGGGTTC
Organism: Papaver atlanticum; assembly: GCA_023531105.1. Lineage (NCBI taxonomy): Eukaryota > Viridiplantae > Streptophyta > Magnoliopsida > Ranunculales > Papaveraceae > Papaver > Papaver atlanticum. Next base: position 2,460,810 of record JAJJMB010002020.1, read on the forward strand.
CCTCATAATTATGATCATAAATGTAAAAATATAATAAATGTAAAAATAAATAAATAAGATAAGATAAGATATCTCATTATTTGGTTTTTTACATTATATTCTCCATCTACAAATAAATAAATAAAACATCAAAAAAAAAATCACATAACTTCAATTAAATTCACAAACTTAAATGAAAATTAAGTTATTTATTTATGATCCATGATAACCAATTATAGAGAAATTCCATGATAACCAATTGTACTTTATTTAGTCATGTATCAAGAAGCAAATTTAATTAAAATATTAATAAAAAGATACAAATCATTTATGAAGAATAAAATCTTATAGCATGCCCAGATAAGACACAAATTAAAGCATAATTTTTTTGGAAATTACCTTGGTGATATGAAGTCATTTGGTGCGAAGAATCATAACTACCATTTTCATTCCTATGAATCAACTATTTTAATTGATAAACATGTGCAAAGAATCATAATTACATAATGGGTTTTGCATGTTTTTTTGTGGAAAAAAAGCTCTGATGGGTGGTTTTTAACTATTTTTCCAGATCGGGGAAGTTGTATTTTTTGTGGTTTGAGTGCAATACTTTTGGAAAAAGAGTCATAATAGCTTAATATTTACCAAGTCATCCTAATCTTGAGTGTCCATATATGTGTCGCTTTCCTACTTCATAGGTGAGTACCCATGCTCTGAAGATATGGGGAAATTTTTCTGGGTTCCTTCTACACTTAGACTATTGTAGTAAATGTAACCCTCATCTAGCTAAAGAAAAGCTTAAATATTAGACTTCTTGCTTTCTATGTGGAACTGTGGCCTTCTTGGTCGATATGAGAGTTGTACCTTCTTGAACTTCTTCATTTTTTTTCTCATGTTATTCTCTGCATCATTGACATTATTGGTGTTTAATAGGTATTATTTACATGTCGCTTTTTCCACTATTATGATGTGGTTTTTATAGAGTGATCAAGAGCAAGAGAAATTGTTGCTAGAGATTGGACACGCATGATGGTATTTGAGGCTTTGACGATGGAGGTACTGCTAGATGTATACATATTATTATTTTATCCGTACTTTATGTTCTGGAAGCATCATGGATGACAACTCACAATGAGGCTATAGTGGAACTACGCATCACAAATCTGATTTATAATACTGTTGAATCGTCTTCTCTAAAATTTTCAGTAGACACGAGATGGAAAATCAAGAATGAGTTCAAAAGGCATTCAGTTAGTCTGCATCACGTGAGAATTTGAACGGTTTCATTAACTCATGTAAATTTTGGATTGAAATATCGTTAGAATGTTTATTTGTTTGAATAGCTTCTACATAGGACAAATGCCGACCTTCTTTCACTCTAATTTTTCATATTCAAAACAGACGTATGGGTAATGAAATACACATGTACAGACAATTTGAACAAATCCTAAAAGGATTATTGAGAACTAATAATAAGTATATGGGATTCGGCCTAACCAAAGCATACATTAGCAGCCAACTACATTGCCAACTGAACCAATAATTAAATTAGATAATTAAATGTTACATTACCCATCTTCTCTTTTTTGTTAAATATTATTAGAACATGATGTTATAAGTGATTTTGGTTGCATTCAGGCGTTAAATATTACAGCGAGTGCCGTTACGGCATGGGTTATTTCTAGTTTACATTACAAAAGAGGAATAACAAATAGGTACGGAATGAATATCTACCTAGCTTTCCTTTAGGGGTAGTACAGCTTTTGTTATTCAAATGCGTTAACAACATTTATTTTTGAATATGTGCATGTTATTGAGCTGTTGATATTTGTAATCAAGCGTATGAAGAATGAGTTAAGAGAATGTTATGTAATATAACATGTGTATCTTTTAATTCGTGTATCCTCCATATATACTAGAGTTTTGTCACTAAAATTGAAAAAAGGGGAGATTTTTAGAGCATTGCTCAGTTGAACCCACCAAGAGTTGGTATGTCAAGGTTGGTTGTCATATTTTAGTATCAAAACTTATTGGAGCATTGCTCAGGCGAACTCACAAGTGTTGCTATCTCAAGCTTGTTGGCCAATTTAGTTGATCAAAACTATATCTTGATTTCTAGTCTACATTTAGTCAAGTCTTGGATTAGGATAGAAGTGTGCAGTTGAGTACCAGACATCACTGCGTTCTACCATTTGAAGGCGAAGATCAACCGAAGATTTTGGAGAACTTCTTCAACAAAAGGTAAGTGAAGACTGAACCACCTATTACTCAAGTTTTCACCTTTCTATCTATGAGACAATGTCATATGACTAAATTTTACATTACATGCATAATAGAAATTTCGAGTCAAAGTTTATCTTGATTATCGTTTTCGAAATATAACTAATTGTTAGAGCACTGCTCGGTCGAACTCGCAAGCGTTGCTATCTCAATCTTGTTTGTCAATGTTAGTGATCAAAACTATAAGTCTTGATTTCCAGTCTACTTATAGTGATGTCTCGGACTAGGATAGATTGTGTAGTTGAGCATTATACTTCACGGCGTTCATTAATTGAAGACGAAGAACTACTAAGGCGAGCTTACGGAACTTCATCAACAAAAGGTATGTGGAGACTAAAACTCATCTATCACTTGGAAAGTCTGTTTCTACTCTATCTCCTATATTGAGACAAAAGTCGTATTACTATATAGTTGTCGATTATACACATTTGAGATTTCGAGCTGAGTTTAACTAGCTTACATATTTCTCGGAATATGTGTTGGTAAGCTTTCACTTTAACCAAGTTCATCTTATATTCTTGACGAAATTCAAAAGATGATCATGTGAAAATCGCCGAGTAACATCTTACATGGTTTGTGTGATACAATCATTTGGTGTAGACTTGGAATGTTTCGTTATGATTATTTCAATAACTTGAAATTTTCTTTGATGCTAATAATGTGTGAAAACGGCAATTGTCATCCTCTAAGAAAGTTTCAATGATTGAAATAGAGTTTAGAATACTTAACCATCATTGGATTATAAACACAGTGTGCATTCTTGCATGTATGTGATCCATGACCGGAACTAAAGTATGCATACCCGTATGCGTACTTGTAGTTGTGAAATTTTCGTGTACCAAGTCCACTTACCGGTACGCATACTTGCATAAGGTATAGGTCCGGGAATTTCTGCTGGGATTTGGAAGTATACTAAGTATGCGTACCCTTTTGCATACTGACGAACCCAAACTCAGACCGGCTACTTAAGTATGCGTACCCATTTGCATACTTGAGTGGTTAAAGTTCTAAAATCGGTTGGCTCATGACCTAATACATTTATATATTAAGGAATGCATTCTTTGCAAACCGTGGCTATAATGTTCATGATTGATTCGAGTGAATCAAACCGATATTGCTTCAATTGTGTTCTTGTATACTTCTATGAGAATATAGCAATTGAAAAACTCTTTAATAAGTTTCATTTGAGTCATTTGAACTAGTTATGGTTAAGATGAATAAGGTTGATATGAGAGGGTTCATATAGCTAACCTCGGTTAACTACGGTTGAGCCAACATGGTGTACACGTTTAGGTATGGTTACTAAACCTAAATGAGGGTACATTTCATTTGTGTATAACAAGCTAACTTCGATCTAACGGTTGAAATATATTAGCATGAATCTAATCAGGTTTTTATCTAATGGTGAATATTGAATGCTTTGTTACCAAGGTAACTTAGATTGCAAACCCTGATTTGAAAACTATATAAAGGAGAACTCTAGCAACTGGGAAAACTAATCCCCACACCTCCTGTGTGATACTAGTTGTAAAATCTAGAGTCGATTCTCCTTTAACCTTAGGTTTTTCACGAAACCATGTAGGTTAACCACTTAAAGACTTTATTGGGATTGTGAAGCCAGACCCAACTATTTTCTCTGTGGGAGACAGATTTATCTATTCCTATAGACTTTTCTGTGTGAGACAGATTTGTTTATCAAGTCTTCGACTTTGGGTCGTAGAAACTCTTGGTTGTGGGTGAGATAAGCTAAGGGAATCAAGTGCATAGTGTCCTGCTGGGATCAGAGATGTGAGGAGCGCAACTGTACCTTGAATAAGTGTAAGATTGATTAGGGTTCAACTACAGTCCAGTCCGAAGTTCATTGGTAGTAGGCTAGTGTCTGTAGCGGCTTAATACAGTGTGGTGTTCAAAACTGGACTAGGTCCCGGTTTTTTATGCATTTGCGGTTTCCTCGTTAACAAAAATTCTGGTGTATGTGTTATTTCTTTTCCGCATTATATTTTGTTATATAATTGAAATATCACAGGTTGTGCGTTGAATCGATCAATTGGGAAATCCAAACTTTGGTTGTTGATTGAAATTAATTGATCCTTGAACATTGGTCTTTGGTATCGTTCAAGTTATTTCTCTTATATTCAATCGGGCTCGCAAATTCTTATTTGCTGATTGCGGATTGAATTAAGAGATAGAGATATAAAACTCTTTGATATACTTTTCTCTAGATTGAGTCTAACTGTCTAGTTGATTCTCTTGAAAGTATATTGGAGTTTATCTATTCAGATTGCCAAACGAAATATTGGGTGTGGTTGTTGTACCCTCTCTTTTTCAATTGGTATCAGAGCAGGCAAACACATTAAGACCTCATTAGTCTGTGTTTGTAGCGATCTGAATATGGACAGTGCTATCTCTGATAAACCCATTACCAGAAACAAAAAGTTTGTTTCTATGAAATCTATTAAAGAGAAAGATTTTTCAATCTCAAATATAGACAAACCTCGTGTTCCAACGAAACAGACATCCATTGACAAGTGTTACCCGGATTACCTTACTGACGAGTCTGACTCTGAAGTTGATAGGGAAGAAGCCAAAGAGAGTGCAGTTATTCTAAAACTTGTTAGAATCTAGGTTGATGATGTCAACCGGTTAAAACACAAAGTCAATGCTCTTGTTGGTATGGTAAATGAGCGTGACTCTCTTTTAAAGGTCCTTCAAGAGGAAATTGCCTCAGTCTGTTCTTCACGGACTCTGCTTGAGGAAAAACTCAAAGGGGATGCTTTGGAAATTGCACTTCCTTTTAGTAAACTCTCTATTCAAGGAAGTTCTAAAGAGTCCACTATACCAACTGCTTCTGATTTAATTGGAAAAAAATTAGTTCCAGAAGCAAAATCGAAATCCCTTCCTGTTATAAATGATGTGCTTGTGTCTTTCTCTAATCAAGGAATATCCACATCATATGGAAGGAAGACATCTCCCAACGATGGTGTAAAGACTGTTCTATCTAGTCACTCAGGTGATCAGAAAGTGTGTCTATTTTGTGATTCAAAAAGACATGGTGAACAAAAGAGGAAATCGAGGTTGAATGACAATTCTATTGTTCGTCTTCAACACACCTTAGATTTAATTCTCAAAGATGTAACTGACATTTATATGTCTAGACCAATTGGTTTTAGTACTCACCCTGTGTACCCTACCAGGGAAGTCAGTTCGATGTGTTCCTCGAATGTTCAACTACGAAACAGTCTTCCTAAACCAATTCGTTCAAGAAGAACTCATGGATCTTCTTTAATCAAAAAGGGAGATAAAGTTGTTCTTGATGTGAAAAAGGTACCAAAAGAATGAGACAAAAAGGAGGAAGAGTTGGAAGACAACCTAAAAATGATAATTGAAGGTTATCAAGAAATTATTGATAGGCTGTCAATCCCCTCTAGTCAAGATTCTTCAGGTAAGAATACATATTATGCGTCATATATTGATGATAATAAGTTTTATGATAACTTTTCACATCAAAAGGGTTTTCCTCCAAAGATCAGGAGAAAGAGGTTTAACCGAAAACAACGTTCATTTAATGAGCTCAAGGCTCATACTTATGCAAATTCATAACAAGGTTGAAATCTCACACACAAAAATCCTGGTTGGGTGAGATATGGTCAGGTATACTTGATGGCAAAGTGTTTTCTGATTCTCTGGCTATTTTCTTATCGTTCCTAGCCGGATTATCTTTACAAACATGTTTGCATAAGTATTTGTTTTTTGTTTTGACAAAGGTTTTGATTTTTTATTGTAATTTTGGTTTGTCAAAATGCTACTCTTATGCTCTAAATTTTTCTCTGGTGAGAATGTAAAATTTATTGAGCTAGAATTGTGAAATATTCACGTAGCAAAAACATTGGTGTATAAACAATGTCTTGTTTCTTGTTTTTCTCTATTTGGGTATTTTTCGGCTATGGGTCAAGTTTGTGGCCGTGCGGGTACCCATATTACTTATAACGGACTAACTTTGGAAACCCTAAACTCTGTTTGCTTGAGAAACCATTTAAATACCAAAACCTGTTGCTTGAGTATGCATACTCCAGGTTATTTTTGCTGTCAAGAATGGCATCGCATTCGGGAACTTGTAACTTTGCAAAAGGTTTTCTTGATAAGGGTTGTGGTTTCGAAGAAGAAGAGAAAATAACTCTTGCGGAAGTTAATGACACCTCTACTCAATCTTCTGATAATTCAGACATTGAGGATGGTGAAGAGATTTCTGCTGAAGTTGTTCAATATTTTATCAGTCAGTTTAACGATGCAAAACTGCTTCTTGTAGATACCCTAAAAAACCTTGATATGTTAAGAACTGAGTTGAAAAAGGTTAACTTTGACCTTGCTCTCATGAAAACACGTGTTAAGGATCGTCTCAAGAAGAATATCTTGTCCAAAGATATAGTCGATTCCATCTGTCACAAGCTTGAAGGTCTTGAAACCCATGAAGCTTCCATACGTGAATGCTGATCTTTCCTTGTGATCCGTTTTGTTTTTAGAGTTGCTTTTGTTCTTTTGATTTATGACTAGGAAACTTCTTATGATAAATTTTTTTAGTGTCTTTAAGAAGGATAACTAGGGTTTGGAATAGCCATTATTGTGAGTACACATAGCTATTGCAAACGTTTTCATCTTTCAATGTTTTTAGATTTATTTGTTTAAATTCTAAAGTTTATTTGGAAGATGATTTTTGCAGTATTAATCTTTATGGTTTTATATATTGCAAATTGTTATGGAATATGTTGTTTACATCCGTGAACCTTGACTGTCCCATACTTGTTCAAAGTTATCTCTATTATATGTCGGTATGAAAGTATTGATAAAACATAGAATGAACTTTTGACTACAAAAGTTAAGCCTTTTATGTCATTATGCAAATATTGATGGAAGAAAGGATGAACTTTTGTTTATAAAGATTAAGTCTATTATATGTCATGGTGCAAATAGTGATGAAAAATAGAATGAATCTTTGTTTATTCCACAGTATTGGTCTTTCCCTGATCCACATCTTTGTGCATATACTGTGTTGCTCCGTAAGTTCTCTTATGTTGAGCATGACCAATTGAATTGATCATTTTTCTTGTGGTTAATTCAATTGAGATTTTTGGATACAAATTCATATTCTTATGTGATTTGTTAATGTCCAAAGAAATCCTTCTTTTCATGTAAAAGTAAGGTCGCTCTTGTTGTTCTTTTGGGAATGAAATTTTATGGGGGAGAGTTCTTAATTGAACTTGTGCTTAATTGCCAAATCTTTGTGGGGAGTGCGGCTGTGGAATATTGTAGGGATTATCTTGTATCATTATAAACTCCTTGATGAATGCATTTAGTTTCGGCTATTTGATGGTATCTAAACAAGTTGGTATGTTGTTCTCTTTTGGTCATGAAGTATCTCTATGAAAATTTCATGAGGATCCCACTAGTTTTCGTACCTTCTCCAATTTATATTGAAAAAAAAAGGGGAGAATTAATGTGTAGTTCACACTACAAATACATATGGTTTACGGATCATTATGTAAGGGGGAGCGGTTTTCATGTTGAGATGAAGTATTGACTAAGGGGGATTGATACATATCACCATAGTATTGTTGTCAAAGTTGTGATACAATTGGACTTTGATACTGTATAATGATACTATCATACTGTATAACAATGATTGAGAGCAACTGTTTTCTCATTGTTATTGCTACGGATATTCAACAACTATGAGGCTGAATTGAACATATATGGAATCATGGGAGTACTTGGAAATGACGAAGATTTTAAGTAAAGTTAAAGAACAAAGGAGATCAAGCATTTGGATGAGAAGCTACAAAGTCTTATTTATTTTGTAATCCATATGTATTGATAGTTTTGTCACTAAAATTGACAAAGGGGGAGATTGTTAGAGCACTGCTCGGTCGAACTCGCAAGCGTTGCTATCCCAAGCTTGTTTGTCAATGTTAGTGATCAAAACTATAAGTCTTGATTTCTAGTCTACTTATAGTGATGTCTCGGACTAGCATAGATTGTGTAGTTGAGCATTAGACTTCACGGCGTTCATCAATTGAAGACGAATAACTACTAAGGCGAGCTTGTGGAACTTCATCAACAAAAGGTATGTGGAGATTAAAACACATCTATCACTTGGAAAGTCTATTTCTACTCTATCTCCTTTATTGAGACAAAATCCGTATTACTATATAGTTGTCGATTATACACATTTGAAATTTCGAGCTGAGTTTAACTTTCTTACATATTTCTCGGAATATGTGTTGGTAAGCTTTTGCTTCAACCAAGTTCATCTTATATTCTTGACGAAATTCAAAAGATGATCATGTGAAAATCGCCGAGTAACATCTTACATGGTTTGTGTGATACAATCATTTGGTGTAGACTTGGAATGTTTCGTTATGATTATTTCAATAACTTGAAAATTGCTTTGATGCTAATAGTGTGTGAAAACGGCTATTGTCATCCTCTAAGAAAGTTTCAATGATTGAAATAGAGTTTAGAATACTTAACCATCATTGAATTATAAACATAGTGTGCATTCTTGCATTATGTGATCCATGACCGGAACTAAAGTATGCATACTCGTATGCGTACTTGTAGTTGTGAAATTTCCGTGTACCAAGTACACGTACCGGTACGCATACTTTCGTAAGGTATAGGTCCGGGAATTTCTGTTGGGATTTGGAAGTGTACTAAGTATGCGTACCCGTTTGCATACTGGCGAACCCAAACTCAGACCGGCTACTTAAGTATGCGTACCCGTTTGCATACTTGAGTGGTTAAAGTTCTAAAATCGGTTGGCTCATGAACTAATACATTTATATATTAAGGAATGTATTATTTTCAAACCGTGGCTATAATGTTCATGATTGATTCGAGTGAAGCAAACCGATTTTTCTTCAATTGTGTTTTTGTATACTTCTATGAGAATGTAAAAATTGAACAACTCTTTAACTAGTTTCATTTGAGTCATTTGAACTAGTTATGGTTAATATGAATAAGGTTGATATGAGAGTGTTCATATAGCTAACCTCGGTTAACTACGGTTGAGCCAACATGGTGTACACGTTTAGGTACGGTTACTAAACCTGAATGAGGGTACATTTCATTTGTGTATAACAAGCTAACTTCGATCTAACGGTTGAAAGATATTAGCTTGAATCTAATCAGGTTTTCATCTAACGGTGAATATTGAATGCTTTGTTACCAAGGTAACTTAGATTGCAAACCCTGATTTGAAAACTATGTAAAGGAGAACTCTGGCAACTGGGAAAACTAATCCCCACACCTCCTGTGTGATACTAGTTGCATAAGCTAGAGTCGATTCTCCTTTAAGCTTAGGTTTTTCACGAAACCCTGTAGGTTAACGACTTAAAGACTTCATTGGGATTGTGAAGCCAGACCCAACTATTTTCTCTGTAGTTGCGTGATCTGATCTTGCTATTTCTATCTTGTGTGAGTACTATCTTCTTTAAGATTAGCTCGAGATTTAATCTCCGATAGGATGATAAAAAAATAGTCACAAACATCTTCGTCTCATCGTTTGTGATTCCACAATATCTTGTTTCGCTAACATACGATTAAGATTATTGTGAGGTGATTGAGATTTCTAGGCTGTTCTTCGGGAATATAAGTCCGGTATATCAATTGGTTCATGTTCACCTTGATTTATCAAAAGACTAAACAAAACTCGTAGGTATTTCTGTGGGAGACAGATTTATCTATTCCTATAGACTTTTCTGTGTGAGACATTTGTTTATCAAGTCTTCGACTTTGGGTCATAGCAACTCTTGGTTGTGGGTGAGATCAGCTAAGGGAATCAAGTGCGTAGTATCCTGCTAGGATCAGAGACGTAAGGAGCGCAACTGTACCTTGAATCAGTGTGAGATTTATTAGGGTTCAACTACAGTCCAGTCCGAAGTTCATTGGTAGTAGGCTAGTGTCTGTAGCGGATTAATACAGTGTGGTGTTCAAAACTGTACTAGGTCCCGGGGGTTTTCTGCATTTGCGGTTTCCTCGTTAACAAAAATTATGGTGTCTGTGTTATTTCTTTTCCGCATTATATTTTGTTATATAACTGAAATATCACAGGTTGTGCGTTGAATCGATCAATTGGGAAATCCAACCTTTGGTTGTTGATTGAAATTGATTGATCCTTGAACATTGGTCTTTGGTACCGTTCAAGTTATTTCTCTTATATTCAATCGGGTTCGCGAATTCTTATTTGCTGATTACGGATTGAATTAAGAGATAGAGATATAAAACTCTTTGATATACTTTTCTCTAGATTGAGTCTAACTGTCTAGTTGATTCTCTTGAAAGTATATTGTAGTTTGTCTATTCAGATTGCCAAACGAAATATTTGGTGTGCTTGTTGTACCCCCGCTTTTTCACTAACTAAGCTTAAGAACAATTGTTCATTCTTGATGAATTTGGTTCAGAACAATTTGTTTTTTACGACCTAAATTATGATTCAAGATTTAATCATTTTAAAATAGCCTGGAATAATGATATGTGTCATTGATGTTATTCGAGAATGTTTCGAATTGATTATTAGAGAGATATAGAACTACTGTAAATATGGATACAGGACAGTATGCATGCCAGTTCACATACTGGGAGAACTGTTATAAGTCCGGAGCCGCAGTATATGTACCCAGTACACGTACCGGCATAGATATAGTTCGGAAACAACTTTTTGGTAAGCATACCCAGTATACATACCATAAAAAGTCTGTTGACTCGTGAACCAGGAAGGTACAGATACCTAGTATGCAAACCGAAAAAGATCTGTTGGTTTCTAAATCGTAAAAGGTATGCATACCCAGTATGCAAATCCAAAAAATCTATGGATTCCTGAACCCATTTTTGTCTTAAGGGTATACAAACCCGGTACACGTACCATGACAAAATAGTCACGAACAAGAATACAGTACACGTACTTACCCTGTCGAATATTTTTCAGATGCATCAGAATTATTTTTATGAGATAATCGACATTTGAACAACTCTCTAAAAACACTATCTAGACATGTTTGATCACATGTGTGACTCAAGATTAAAGTCTTAAAGTGTTATATGAAAATGGTTAAGCTTGTCGTTCAACTGGCTAGTTTCGGCTAACCTTTCAAGAACAAGTCATTGTATACGGTTCAGTTACGGTTTATCCTAACCAGAGTGTTTATTCTATTATGTTAATCTCAAGTCAAGTTTTTAATCTAACGGTGATTAATGATTGCTTGATTACAAAGCTACCTTAGCTTAAATCCAAAGCAACCTTGACCTTGAAAGTCTAACAACTGGGATATTTGAATCCCTAACACTATTCTAGTGTGTCCTTGTTGTAAACTAGAGTCATCCTCTCTTTTAAACCTTTTTAGGTTTAGCGATTAAAAATACTTCAACTAGGGATTCGTGAAGCCAGGTCCAACTATCTTTATCTTGATAGTTCATGTATCCTGATCTTGATGTGATTGTTAATATTTGCTCCAAGAAGCAAGATAGATAGAAATCACAAAGTTTTTTCGTCTCAGACTTTGTGATTCCACAAGTATCTACTTGTGAGTTGAATAATAATCTAGGATGCTCTTCGGGAGTCATAAGACCGGATTTTGAGGTTTTCCAGACTTTTTCTATTGCAATCGATTTCCTATCTCACCTTGAGCTTTAATCAGAACGGAAGTCACATATATGCTTATCTGTGGGAGGCAGATTGGTTTAAAGTCTTCAATTGAGTTGAAGCAACTCTTAGGCTGTAAAAGACGTTAGCTAAGGGAATCAATTGCGCAATGTCCTGCTGGTATTCAAGAGGCGTAAGGAGCACGACTCTAATTGAATCACTGTGACGATAGATTCAGTCTCAACTACATTCCCGTCCGAAGTTTTGATAGTAGGCTAGTGTCTGTAGCGGATTAATACAGTTTGGTGTTCAAATATGGACAAGGTCCCGGGTTTTTTTATGCATTTGCGATTTCCTCGTTAACCAAATTTCTGATGTATGTGTTACTTATTTTTCCGTATTATATTGTTTATCTTTATAATTGAAATATCACAGGTTTTACGTAAATCAATCAAAGTAGATATATTCATCCTTGTTAGTTGGATACAACTTGATTGATCTTGAATATTGATCTTTGGAATCGTCCAAGTACTCTCACGGAATAATCAGGTTCACAGATTTGTCTCTGTTTACATTCTTATTGTGAGAGAAAGAGATATAAGCTCTTCTTATAATTCCTGTTTGAGATTCATTAAGTTGTAACTCTCTGAATTGTAATTGAGTTTAGTCCATACAAGTTGCCTAAGAAAAAGTTGGTGGTGTATTTTGGTACCCCCCACGTTTTCAAAACTTATAAGTCGCTTGATTATATTAAGAGAGTCAACTTTGCTAGGTTAGACTAGGAAGTCTAGAAATGTTAAGACATACAAGTATTACTCTGAAGATTCCGAAAACGTATCGACATCGACGATAACATCATCCTTCCACTTGAGGTTAGTAATACATGACTTGACTTGTTTTCATTTATATATCGTAAGCTTTTAAGTTGTTCCTGATTGAAAACATAACATGTGAAGTTATATATGTGAAACACTAGTATAATAGACTTGATCATCATATTGTGATCAAAGTGTTAAGGAATAATATATCAATAGTGATAAGTGCTTTATATTGGTATATTGAATTACGAAGTATAATGCTTATCTTTTGGACTTCGTAATTGCGACATCGACATAATCTTTGTAACTCGTTACTAGATTGTGTAGTGAACAGAGGTTTGATTTCATACCTAGAAAACTATACTTAATTACATAAGTTTAAGGAAGTAGACATACGAACTTTCTTAATAGACGAAAGGATATCAAAAGGATTGATAGTCCGGTTTACATTAAAGATGTTAAGTTTGGACCATTCCCAACCTATATAGGGAATCAAGGTAGAACCGATCCTAGCTTATGTTGGGAGTCAAGGTAGAACCGATCCCTACCTATATTGGGAGTCAAGGTAGAACCGATCCTAACTTGCTTTAGGTATCATGGTAGAACCGATCCCAATAGGAAAAACCGGTTTCTCTAAGTCACGTACACTTTGGGTGTTGTGTGATTTGGAAATTAGGTTTGCAAAATAGGAAAGTTCAAGATGTCGACACATTGAGCAATTTGAACATGTGCCAAAATATTATTTCTTAATTGTTCAACGATATTCCTTAATACTCAAGGTGAGATCCCAAGCCGAAATAGTAGAGAATCTTTTTGAGATTTTTGAAATTAATATGTTTTATTTTACCAACAATCAAAACATATCTCTGGAAATATATATTAGTTAAGTGCTAGCTAAGATTGAGTTGTCCATGAAGATTTCGGTTATATAGTTGGATATTGGTTGGAATTCATAAAACCAAATTGTTCAACGATATTCCTTAATACTCAAGGTGAGATCCCAAGCCGAAATAGTAGAGAATCTTTTTGAGGTTTTCGAAATTAATATGTTTTTTTTTACCAGCAATCAAAACATATCTCTGAAAATATATATTAGTTAAGTGCACTAGCTAAAATTGAGTTGTCCATGAAGATTTTGGTAATACAGTTGGATATTGGTTGGAATTCATAAAACCAAACTTAGGTGCTTTATTGCATATCTTAGGAATATCTTCGGTTATGGAAATTCCTTAGTGTCCAAACTACCTTGGTCTATAAATAGTGAATTTTGTTCTTCTTACAAATTATCCTAAACCAAGCAAACTTCACCTTTGTTGTTTCTGATGTAACCGACTAATAGTATTCTCGTAATACTATCTTGGAGAGAAGAGTAACCTAATTAGGCAAAATCTCTTACGTCCGCTAGTTTAAAGACTTATTTAGATTCAAAAAGCGTCTAATAGTACAGTTGGTAGGAAACTAGAATTGCATTGTTATTTTAGTTTTCGATTATTTATTTGATTGACTAATAGTGGTTAGTTCTTTATTTTCACCTAGTTTGATTATTCTTGAGAGCCTTCTCTTCTGACATAAGGTCACTCAAACTAGATCAAGAGTTTAACATTGACTTGTGATTATCCCTTTTTAACATACTCCATTATGTGCGTGATCGATCATAAGTCAGAAATCAAGTTTGTTATTGTGCAGGTACAGAAGACTATTGAAGATTGAAGACAAGAAGATTTTTCTTATTGGTTTTGTATCTTTGTGATTTTCTTCGTACACAAACTTGATCGGCTGGGATCCGAGTAGATCTAATTTATCTTGTGATAGACTTAATATTTACCAGTCATATTTGGATCGACAAGTTATCATTTGGTGGTACTCTTCAGGATCTGAATCTGGTAGTTCTGTTTGACTCGATCTGGTTAACTTGTCTAGTACAAATCTTGGAAGATCTAAACCCGACAAAGGATTTTTATTGATTTTAAACAGAAAATCCTTTGTCATGCTCAACTATATTATCTCTGATTAATTTCCTGAGATAGGAGAGTGGTTACCAAACATATTAGTCTTTTACTTTTTGGAAACTGATCGAAAGGGTTGAGTGCTTAAAGTGTTCAGAGAGACTGAAGCAACTTAAGATAGTGGACTATGTCTTAGGATTCACGTGAATTTTCAAAATTAGTACAGATCTTGGAAGATCTAAACCCGACAAAGGATTTTAATTGATTTTAAACAGAAAAGCCTTTGTCACGCTCAACTATATTATCTCTGATTAATTTCCTGAGATAGGAGAGTGGTTACCAAACAGATTAGTCTTTTACTTTTTGGAAACTGATCGAAAGGGTTGAGTGCTTAAAGTCTTCAGCGAGACTGAAGCAACTTAAGATAGTGGACTCTTTCTTAAGATTCACGTGAATTTTCCAAATTAGTTGTAGGGACAGGGATATTGAGGAAATTAGGTAACTAGGAGTAGTTTACTTGGTCTCAACTATACGAAGTTGGTAGTGTCCTTCAATAGCGGCTTAATTCCGAGAGTATTCAAAACTAGACTAGGTCCCGAGGTTTTTCTGGATTTGCGGTTTCCTCGTTAACAAAATCTTGTTGCATCTTTACTTTTACTTTCCGCAATTATAATTATTGTTTTAGTTATAATTAAAAGAAAATACACTATACGTTGATCCCATACACTTGGGTTGATCCCTATATTTTAAGGTTTGGTTTCGGACTTATACTATATACCAAGTGTGTACCTTGTGGTTGATATCTTCTTGACAGTTTCTATCTATATTAGATTATGCAAGGCACATGACTTATATGTTGATATCGAAAATATTATGGTGTACTTGGTACTCTCGTCATTTCACACACTTTACTGGGAAAATCAGTATATAAACCTGGGGGAAGTTGCATATTCACTTCCTCGTCAAGATCCATGTGAAGTAAAACGTTACGTATATCCATCTGATGAAACTCCCAATCATGAGAAACAGCTAAAAATGTCCAAACAGAAACTATTTTAGCAATTGGTGCAATTGTCTAATGATAATCAACTCCTTCCACCTGATTATTACTAAGAATAAACAAACGATATTTACGTCGCTCAATAATATCGTCTGAATTATATTTGATCTTGTATGCTCATTTGCAACCAATAACTTATTTTCCCGGAGGAAGATCTCCAATAGTCCATGTGTCTTTCTTATCAAGAGTGTCAATCTCTTTGTATCGTTTCACACCAACAAGGGTCAAGTACTGCCTTAGAGTACTTATAGTATGATCAGTGCAAGTATTAATAGTTCACTAGAAACAAGTAGGATTTGCCGAAAATTAACACAAGACACGTAGTTAGCTATGAGATAAGGCATACCTGAAGAAATTGATAAGAGTGATGAGATTGATATGTGGCTATAACTTGAGTCGTGTTGCATATAAAATAATGTATAAGAGCTTTAATAAACCTTAACTAGTCACTTTGACGGGCTGAAGGTTCATGAAGTTCATTATCAATAACGCACGTAGTATATTTATCCTTAGATTCCCCCAGGTTTACTATTTTAGGTACCCCAATTGTGTGCCATCATATAAACCCAAACTCCACGAGAATGATCATCGACTATTAAAATAAAATAATGTGCGCCACAAGAAGAAGTGTGATAAGCACCCAACACATCACGATGAACTAAACCAAACAAATCATCAATTGTATTCGTACTTGAAAAGACAAGGATACCGAGTATACCACTATTATTTTGTTTATAACCTATAAGACACACCTTGTATAATCTTTTCGATACTATCAATATTAAACAAATAAGGTGACCTTATATATAATCTACGTTCCACAAAGAATATATTACAGGAATCAACCATGGTAGTACGTACTAACGCACAAGATATTTAAATTATAACGTAACAAGAACTATCAGGTAAAAGATAGTCTATGTTCCTCAATCAACAATTCTTGAATGGCCATATAGCTGGGATTGACCTTTATAATAGACAAGAACTATGATGATCAAGATAAGATTTTGGTTAACAAAGATCTATCAGGTTAAAGATAGTCTAACCAGGCTTCACGAATCGCATGTGAAGTCTTCATAATCAGAACCTAATTACGTTTTTTGAGGAAACCTAGGTCTTTAGCGGACGACTCTAGCCGCAAGTAGTAAGCGTGTAGGGATTGATTTTCTTAGTTGTTGAGAGCCCTCTGTTTATAGTGATGGAACATGCTAGATTGCTTAAAATTCAAGCAATTATTTCTGGTGATCAAAGCAAGTTCATGAACTAGTTTCCAAGTTCACGAATTACCGTGATACCAAGAATATTTTAACTTCTCAGCATATATTAATTTTAAGGAATGAAAACCATGTAAGCATGTGAAGAAATTTCCTTATATAATACAAAAATGAATATGCACCTGCGTAATTTTTGATTAAAAAATCATGCACAAAATTTAGTTCACGAATGCCCAAGCAGTAAGGTCCATAAACAATCAAGCAATGTTGGAGTTCAGTAACACCCAAAAACTAACCAATTCGCAAACTAGATACTTGGTTCGCGAATACAGTATGTTTTAGAGTTCACAAACATACCAAAACTGCATAGTTCATGAACTAAAAATTCAGTTTATGGACACAAGATCAAATTTCAAAAATCTAGGAATCTTGAAATTGCATAGTTCATGAACTCTTCTGCGCCTTGGAGTTCAGTAACATCAATTATTAAACATTTCGCAAACTAAAAGTTTAGTTCGTGAACAAAAGTGCAATTTGATATTTTTTACGTTTTTCTTTCACCGACACACTTTCTTGAACAATAAAAATTGTTTCCAACCTAAAAAGTGATAAATGATATTAACACCAATGCTCGAATCCATGTTTCGAGATTAGTCGAGTACTAGCTTCAACTCGGAACTTCTACTTTCTAGTTCATCATATATTTCATACAACATTGTCTTAGAAGATCGAACAATAAAAATAAACTTTAAATTCTACTAAAAGTCATTTTAAAACTTGTAAAAGCGAAACCAAGTCCCAATTGTGACTTGGTGTTATTTTTTTATTTTTTTTATGAAATAAAATCTTTAATCCCTTGAAAATCCTTACACCGATCGGTATATTAGTGTCTTTATCAATAAACCCTTTCCCTGCTGCTAAACCATTTCCTTACGTTCCCTTATTCCCCTCTCATAATTTTTGGAATCGGATGGAAAGTTTCTCTTATTAAAGGGTGGTTTTCTTATTCTCCTATTAGAATCTGTGGAATCGGGATGGGGTAATAGAAAAATCATAAATTAATGTGGGAACACAATTTCAGATTGACTTCTAAAAGCCAAAAAATTAGCTTTTCATGTTGCAAACATTTTCCCTAGTATCAAAAGGTTTTTTTTTTTTTTTTTTTTTTTTTTAAAAAAAATTTAAGCAAAGGTTTTATTACTAAAAACTAAAACCTACAGAAAGGAAAAAGTTTTCCAGAAATACAAGGATGAGGGCAGATTAAATCAGAGCTTATCTAAAGTGTTCTTTCTGGCTAACTTGGTTAAACCATCTGCCACCCCATGAAGAGAACACTTAACATATTTATAAACAGGTTGAGAAAAGAAAGAAAATCCGTAACCAAGGAAAGAAGTTTACAGCTGAGAGAAGAAACTTCATTATTTGCAACATTTACCAAAGAGAGATTATCCGATGCAAAGAAAACTTTCTCTTTGTTAAACTCCTTAGTGCATTCAATAGCTGTTAGAAAGTCTTTTTCCTCTGCTTTTATAAATGAGTTGGCTGATGTACACAAACGCCTTGCAGCTGCAAAATCTCCATTGCATTCGTAGCAGACAATTTCGCAACCTGCAAGAGAAGAATGTTTCCCAGGGGAAGCATCAACAAACATTAGGCAAATGTCGGTTAGATTTTTTAATAAAGCAGGTGTAAGAAAATGTTTCTCAGAAGAAACTGGAGGGTAACAAACATTCTGCTTTACCGATGAATAAAGATGTTGTGTCTGATTCAGGTTGCTCATATGGATGTCAATTCTGTGAATAACATTAACAGGGCACTGCTTTACATGATCAATACTAGCTTTGCATCTAGCCTTCCAAATCTTCCATAAAACTACCACATAAATAAAGTGTATTTTATCTGAATCAACAGTAGGTTTAAGTGCAAACCAGCTAAGAATTAAATTCCTTATGGATTGGTGAGAAGGAACTGAGATAAAACCCGATGGCATAAAGTAAACCAGATTGGTCTTGCAAAACAACAGTGGAAGAAAAGATGATCAAAAGATTCAAAAAACACATACCACATAGTGGGCACAACTCATCTGCAGCAACTCCAAATCTAATCATATGGTATTTCAAAGGAAAAATATTTTGTATGCATTTCCAAATATATAAATGAAATTTTAGGAAGCATATTCATATATGCCATAAACGAAGCCATTGTTTTTGTTCTTGAGAGGTGGAGTTACACTGATTTCCTAAAAGAGTTTTATAAACAGATTTAGTTGCCAGAACTAATTAACGACCATCTAAGAGAGTCAGCACCAGGAGAAGGAAGCCGAATTTGAGTTATTTTTTCAATCTGATCAGCATAAAACAGTTCATGAAGGGATGAGAGGTTTCATTCATTATTAAAGGGATTGATAAGTTTCGAAACCAGGGTATAATCTTGTAAATGGTATCCAATTGGTTTATCTAAAAGAGTCATATCAATGTCAATCCAGTTATGTTGCCAAATACTTTATCCCCTGTGGCAACTTCCGATATGTAATATTTTTTTACTATCTCTAATCCCCTAGTCAGGCACCTCCAAATCCAAGTGCAGTTTATCTTAAGTATATAATGCATCCGTTCATGTTTCAGGAGATATTTAGATTTAAGAACCTTGGTACACAGAGCATCTGTTTTTTTGTTTTTTATTTGAAACATGTATTTTATTAATTTAAACTGAGATCACACATAGGAATGTTATGCCCATAAAGTACAATAAAACTTACAGACGGGGGAATTACATTGTCCCATACTGTTATTGTGAGCCTCCTGCAATCATTTGTCCCTCTGTGTAATTATAATCTCCAGACCATTACTAAGGCTAAGTCATATGGTCTTCTAATCTAGCAGCTAGATTAGCAGTCCACGTCAGCTAGGGACCTCCTAAGTCTTATGGGAGTGCTAATCTAGCAGCTAGATTAGCAGTCCACGTCATCCCAGTGTTGTTTGGTTCAGCGCTTTAAATTTCAGACGTCAGATCGAATTTTGTGATCCGTGTGATTTTTGTGAGCGCTGAACGGTTCAGCGCTAAGGTCACTTTTTGAACGCTGAATCATTCAGCGCTGAAAAAGTGACCTCGGTTCAGCGCTCACAAAAATCACACGGATCACAAAAATCACAAAATTTGATCTGACGGCTGAAATTTAAAGCGCTGAACCAAACAGCGTTGGGCAGTGGTCCCAGCTGACGTGGACTGACTGCTAATCTAGCTGCTAGATTAGCACTCCCATATGACTCAAAAGGTTTCCCTAGCTGACGTGGACTGCTAGATTAGAAGACCATAGGACTTAGCCTTAGGAGGTTGCCCTAGCTGACGTGGACTTCTAGATAAACTGCTAGATTAGAAGACCATAGGACTTAGCCTTAGCCCAAGTTCCCAACTATTTATGTTTCTCTTATTTAAGGGTGGTTTGGACAATTCCATATAACTCTTGCATAGAGCTTTACACCGTCACTCCAAATAAAACTCTTCTCCAAGCAACCACAAGGAGAATTTTGATAGATTTAGGTATTTATTTCCATTTACAGCTTCAAAACCTTGAAATCATTGCCTAGACAAGTGGCTAATAACAGTGAGGAGGAGAGGAGATTCCGAAAACAGAGTGAGCATATTGTTTTTTTGCAGGGATCCCTTACCTTTTCCTTCCCAAAAAAATGCCAACCCTTACAAAACTCTTCAGCTGGCAAGAAGCAGCTGAACATAACACAAATGAAGACTGCTGGGTTGTCGTAGATGGGAAGGTATGCTTAATATCTCCTTTCCTAATTACTTTAATGGCTTAATTTCATGTAGGATTTTGAGTATTGGGTTTTCGTTTTTTTTTTTTAGAATTTTAAAATGGGTTTCTCCTTATTTTCTTCTGATGTGAAGATAAACATTAGTTTAACCTATTTTGAAAGTTCAATTCAAGTTTCATCTGGATTTGTATATATTACTGTATTCTATCATTCATTCTGATCCGTCTGTTTCTGGGTTATTTTAGTATGATTTTTGCTCTTATAATTATCCCCAATTCATTTGAATCTTGTGATATTGCACAGTAGTTTGATACAGAGATATTGAGTCATTACCATTCAATTGTTAGTACTGAATAATGGGTTCGCTTGGAATTTGTTTGATGAATGTCAATGTAGTACCTATTTAATTTTCATGTTGCACACTATCTAATCGAAGCTATAAGACCTTTGGGTTTTGAGTTTTTTCTTCAATCATTATTAGTATGTGGGTAGAATAATTTTTGCAGCTGACTACCTGAAATCTGCCTAGTGCAATATAATACCATGTTGTTTCAGATTAGTCTAGTGATTGTGATTTTGTGGATATGCTAAAGAGATTTAAGAATACAAAAGTAAGGTGATATCAGTTTAAATTGACTAAGTGGCCCAAAAGGTTTAGCACTGTTAGACTTAAAGTATACTAACATGTGGTTCTATCAATTCAAATTGACCAAGT
This sequence comes from Papaver atlanticum, assembly GCA_023531105.1. Taxonomy (NCBI): domain Eukaryota; kingdom Viridiplantae; phylum Streptophyta; class Magnoliopsida; order Ranunculales; family Papaveraceae; genus Papaver; species Papaver atlanticum. The sequence goes on from JAJJMB010002020.1 coordinate 2,482,226, forward strand.
GGCTCAACACTGAGAACGGTTGTTGACAAGATAGTGTGAAAACCCTCTTCAGGAAAAGTAGCTCCAAATACAGGGTTTTCGCGCAGGTAAGAAAGTTAGCCCGGGCTACATGTTGTGTCTGGATAAAGTTTCAGGAGCCTGTCTTTTATTCCCCTTTCCACTCTCAGCAATTTGCTTTAGATTTACAAGTCCCATTTATATGTTCCTTTGTTTGTCTTTTGAAAGATTAGTATGTTTTCAGAATTTGTGTATATCACATATAGGACATACTGTCAGCATGTTCTAATCTTGGTCATAGTCGCTAGTCTCAAATATACCTATGTGATGTTATTTTGGACCACTTTGTATATTGTAAAGTCTCTTGAAGCACCTTAGGGTATTGTAAAGCCTCCTGAAGGCTGAAGCACCTCATGGTATTAATATGCTTAAGTTCAATATGCTGCATGTTTTCCAATCCAGACTTATGTGAAATTATATAGTTGGGAGGTGCACATCTCATTTTATCTTACGTGAACTGTTAAGAATACAACTTATGATCCACTTTTGAACTTACTCCAATTCCAATAGCTCTTCTAAAAGATAACCAGTCAAAGTTGGAGATTTAGGAGTAAGATTGCACATCTAATCATTGGGAGCCTTTAGTATCTGCTTGACTGAGTTACTCTCCTAGTCATAACATGAGTTGATGCTTAAAAACTAGTATAGTATTTACATCTTTGATCGAAGCATTGGCTTTTAGGAAAGGCATATACCCTACATTACAATTTGCTACCATGTAAAGCGGCCAAGCCTTTCCAAAAGACGATCTGTGGGTGCTCGAAGAGTACTTACTGTACTATATAAGATATGTAAGAAATGTCTGGATTATGTTATAAGATATCTTTAACTTTTAAAGAAACCTTTCAGAAGGTTTTGCAGAACTAGTTAAATTCATTTTTTTATGTTGCTGAGAACCCCAGTGAAATCCATAAAATTAGACGAAATATTAGTGAAAATAGATGATCGTGAATTATGTACAGTGATGCTGTGTAAGCAGATGCAATGTAACTGTGCAAGCTTATAGAATCTCTGGACCATGGATTCATGGTGAAATGATGACTTATATTAGTTGATCCTGTCTGACGACTTATTTGTCTAATACGCCAAATAATTTTGCTGAATCTTAATGGAGAATTTTTACTCTGATTTGTCTTAGGTGTTGTAGTGTTTTGTAGGGTACTTAGGTGTTGTAGTGTTTTGTAGGGTACTTAGCTTCTCTGTTGTTTTAGTATTTGGTCATTGTCGGAGCATGGAGGATATATTTGTAGGGGTACTTAGGTGTTGTAGTGTTTTGATTTGATCCTATTGGTTCTGTGGTGTTTGCATTACTTTATGAGCCACTAAAGATTCCTGTTTAGTCAGACAAATGACCATCTTGTTATTTTCCATCAAGTAGTCTTTGAAAGCATAACCAACATTGAAATCCATTTCACTTGTGTGCTCGTCAGGTATATGATGTATCAGACTATTTGGATGAACACCCAGGTGGAGATGATGTACTCCTCAAAGCAGCTGGTATGTTGTCTTTCATTTCCTATCTGTCTGGCAACATATTCCTTTCAAATTACAGTTTCAAATTTTTAGGCGCAGACGTGTTTGCAAATCTGATATGAAACATAATCTTCTGTTGTCAATTTGAAGGTAGAGATGCCACTGATGAATTCGATGATGCCGGACACAGTAAAAGTGCAATAGATCTCATGAAAGGATTTTGCATTGGGGAGGTGGACCCAACTTCTGAACCTCCTACTGGTATCCCTAAACCAAAATCGTCCAGTGACAAGCCAAAACCGAGCATCACCGACAAGTTCAAGGAAGTGCAGTATTGGGCAATCCCAGTAGCCATTGTGGGCATTGCTGTGGTGGCTGGGTTGTTATATTGCCGTAAGAAGTGAAAACAACGAATTTTTGTTGCAGCCGCATTAAATTAGTGAAATAGAACAAATTTTGTCATACTAGATATTATTATATTGAGACTTCCATCACTATAAACACATATCTTTCGTTACTTTTAAACTGCGTGAGCGTGATTGAAAGAATTCGTTGATCAACACATGATTGCTGCTGAGTAAACCCCCCTTAGGATCTGTTGTATATGCATATTATCTCGCTCCAAACTGGTTGTTTATGAAAAGATAACAGAAAAGAGAATAGAAGATACATGTTGTCATTATAGCTGGACTACCATAACAGCCTGGACCACAGATCACCTTACACGTGTACATAACAGGTGACATCAATAACAGAAACAATTGCAAACAGTCACTTAGCTGTGTGACTGTTACACGGGTTGCACTGCTTTGCTATTAGCCTCCTTGAGCTAAAGCGTGAAGAAGAGAAAACCTTCAATATGTCTTTCAGAAAAGAAAATCTTGGACTCGCAAAACTCTTGGTGAATACATCTGCACCTTGTTCAATAGAGGATACAAAATAGACTCTCAAGGTCTTATTCTGAACTGGTTCCCTTACATAGTGAAAATTCAAAGGTATGTCCTCCACTCGACTATGAAAGACAGGGTTAGATGAGAGGCTAATAGCATTAATATTATCAAGGCAAGTTGGGGAGGTAATGCAAAAAAAATATGCAGATCTTTTAAAAGCTGACATACCCAAATGATTTCTGCTGTTGAATGAGCGAGAGACTTGTTTTCTGCTTCAGTGCTAGACCTAGCAATTGTGCAGACTCCGAGATGGGATTTTAGGTCTAAAAAACACTGAGTCTTCTCTCATCAATAGATTGCAAGTTTCATATTTGTTAGAATTCGGATCCGTATAATATGAAAACGACAAGATTGATCTTGGATATTGATTTTTGAGATCATCCAAGAACTCTTCTACAGAATCAGTTTCACGGACCTTTGGTCTAACCATATTGATTATGTAAGAGAAAAGATAAAACTCCATATACAATTTTATTCAAGGGTCTTTGCTTTGACCTACTTGTTAGTACTAGGTTTTTTCCATACGGGTTGCCGAACGAGAAAAAGTTGGTGCCGTACTTGGTACCCTCTCCTTTTCGGAAAGGAATGTTGAACACAAGTAAAGAATGTTCAGAAGAACAAGTAGAAGTACTGGGAGTGGAGATAACATCATTGCCAAAAACAGTACTAGGAACAAATGTAGAAGCAGTAATTTGAGAATTACAGTCAGAAAGTTAAAGATAGCAGCATTGTCAACAATAAAAATATCACCTGGGGTTAGGTACAGGAAGTTGTGAATTAGTATTATCAGTGGTATTAGGATGATAAATAATAAATGGTGGAGGAGTAGCATTGCAAATGCTAGAGTAAAGATAAAAACCCTTATTAAAAGTCATATGTCCAGAGACATATGCTCTGCCATAAGCATGATCGAAGCACTTATAACCCCAGTGTAAGATTAAGCTAAAGATTACAAGCACATCCAAAAGATTTTAGAAACATGTAATAATATAGTTTACCAAATGGTTTTCGAAAAGGAGAAACATAAGAAATAAACCTAGTAGGTTGACTATTGATGATGCAACTTGCAGTATAAAACACATCAACCCAATAAGACCAGATTGAATAAGGAAAGTCCTTCCCAAATCTAGTAAATGTTTGTGCTTAATTAGATTCAGAAACTCCATTTTGTTCAAGAGTGTGGGCACGTGAAATTTCATGATGAATCCCGCTAGAAAGAAGAAAAGATTCCTCATTATTAAGAAACTCACCACCGTCAGTTCTAATAGTGACAATGTTAGTATTAAGAATACTTTCAATAAAGGATTTGAAATGGAAAAAAAAATCATTCTTAAAATATATATTTTTTATTACAAAGAGGATAAATCCAACAAAATTTAGAATACTCATCTATAATGTTGGCATAATATCAAAATCCATTGTCGGACGTTACGGGACAGGGTTTCTAAAGATCCATATGCAATAACTTTGAGGGCTTACTTGCATTGGTTACATAGAAAGAAAAAAATTGTTTACGACTCTTTCATATGTAACAATATATAAGAACAAAAAACATGTTGTTTGATATTATTTTCTAGAGATAGAATATAAAAAATATTAGGAAGAGTATGAAAAGATGGATGGCCAAGCTTTATGTGCCAAATTTCAGCAGAAGTCTTGGTGGTGGCAAGAACAATTGGAGCAATCAGGAAGTGCATAGGATAAAAACCTTGCTCATGAGGCTCTTGTAAACGAGTCCTCCCTGAGAATTGTTTCTTGACAACAAAACCGGCATAATTAAAAGTTAAAGAACAATTATTATATGTGGTGAATCAATGGACAAAAAATGAAGTTGTGAGAAGATTTAAGAACTACAAGAATGCTAGGAAGATGAAAAAAAAGAGAATTGGATGTTTTATAAGTAGACACTAAATGAGATATGAACATACCTTCTAAATTAGCAGTTGTAACAAAATCGAATCCAAAATAAAAGGTGGATGCCTGAAGTTCAGTAGCATCAGTAGTAGTATGATTGGTAACTCCAGCATCAACATATCACGGATTTTCCTTCGTGATATTAGTAGAAGCAGGCATAACAGTTAAGTTCCTTGATGGATTTTGACCTTGATAGGAAATATATAGTCTGTCAAAGCATTCGGATGCAAGATGACCATACTTCCCACAAATATGACATGTTGACTTATCACCAGAAGCAAAAGCAGTAAGTCTTGGAACAAAGAAAAACAGTTTTTTCAAAATTAATTACTAGAAGAACCAACAATAAAATTGCTTAATTTGTGTAAATTTGTTAGGTTTTGTTCCGTTAAGTTCTGAAATATTCTGGAATGGGTCAGAAACATTACTTGGGGTGTTTCCCAAGTTATGTGGTTTCCTAGTTGAGTCGTTTTATCTAATTTAGGTAGAAAACTAACCTAGGAAGTTCTTGGGGGACAAGTTTGTGTGATCTATAAAAGGACCCGTAGAGTTAGAGTTATATATATCTTCTTCTTAGAAAGTCTACAAACATCTGTTTGTGAGAGAAGAAAAGAGCAGCTAGGGTTCTTATTGTTAGAGAACTTTGAGTGACTAGTTCTTGTGAGGTAAACACTATTGTAAGAGTTTTTCCAAAGAATTAGTGAAATCTTTTGTCTGTCGAATTGTTCCTTGTTTCTTCTTAGTTCTCTATATTGTGTTTAATCGCTAGAACATCTTACTCGAGACGAACGTGTAGTAGTGTTTCTATCTTAGAGGAAATCTCTACTGGATTCTACAATTGGTGCGGTGAAGGTGGATAGTCGAGAAGGAGTTGCCGTGATGGAAAAGTATGGAGAATTGAAGTCTCATCGTATGAAAAAGTTTGATGGGAATTCTGATTTTAGTCTATGGCAGATGAATATGAAAGATTATCTTGTCGTACTAGATTTGGATGATGCCCTAAAAGGTCCAGCGATGAAGCAACGGAAAAAGAAAGATTCTGATGAGATGAAGTCATCAGAATATGTTACTGATGCATGGAGAAAGATGGATAAAAAGTGTTTATCGGAGATTCGTCTTCATCTCGCTAGAAAAGTGCAAGGTCATGCTGCAATCAAGGATGCTACATCAGCAAAACAGTTATGAGACTCTCTTGAAAGTTTGTTCATGGATAAAACAATGACTAATAAGATCTTTATTAAGGGTCTTTTACATGATATGAGGATGGAAGAGAATACTCTGGTGATGGATCATATTTATGCATTCGATTCATTAATACAAAGCTTGAAGTTGTTGGTGACGATTTGAATGATCAAGACAAAGCTCTACAGCTGATCTGGACGCTTCCAGAATCCTACAAGACGTTGTCACAGAATTTTATGAGTCGATCGTCATTTACTACATTAGAAGTCTGCAATGCTTTAGCTGCGGAGGAGATGATGCGAAAGAGAGATCGAGTTAGGAATATTTCTGAAGATGTGTTTGTAGCTGATGGGAAGAGAGTTGGTAGCAGCAAAGGAAAACGAACAGTTTTCAAAGGTGATTGCTACAAGTGTGGTCAGCCAGGGCATTGTGCTAGAGATTGTCTTAGGAAGAAGGAAGGTTTTGGGAAAGTTTCGGCTAACTTTCCTAAAGATACTGCATCCTTAGCGATGCTATCAGAAGATTATGATCGTGAAGAGGTCCTACTAACGCCTGCAAATCTTAAAAGTCAGGGAGGATGGGTATTAGACTGTGGTGCTGCTGTGCATGTTTGCAACAATCATTCATTATACAGCAATTATCAAGATTACAGAGGGTTTGTCTACATGGGGAATGGCTCTAGATTGCTGGTTTATGGAGTCGGTGAAGTTCGCCTGGAATTGTTTGATGGCTCAGTTCAAACAATCACAAATGTTAGATATGTGTCGGAGATGAAGTGGAATCTAATTAGTATACCTAGATTAGAATCACTTGGAATGAGATACTCTACTAAAGATGGAGTAATGAGTGTATATCATGGCAACAATGTAATCTTGATGGCAAGACGGTGCAGGAACTTGTATAGATTACATGGAAGAGTTGTTTGTGGTGGTGCTAGAAGTCTAAGAAATATCTGTTCCGGTGGTACTGATGCAGCAAGGAGGAGGTTAGGCTTAGGTGGTGCTTCCAGACGAAAGTTCAAGACAACTCAAAGGAAGGTGTCAGTGACTATGTCCTCTTTGGACATGGCTTAATTATCAACCTAGATAATTGAGGGCCCTTTATGGGAGGGCGGCCCTTGAATAAGGGTGAGACAAAAGAAGATTTCATACGTCAAAGTGAAGAAGTAAGAAGACAACTGCTAGTTTTGTTCACGTCACAAAAGGTGGTGATTGTTAGGTTTTGTTCCGTTAAATTCTGGAATATTCCAGAATGGGTCAGACACATTACCTAGGGTGTTTCCAAAGTTATGTTGTTTCCTAGTTGAATTGTTTTATCTAATTTAGGTAGAAAACTAACCTAGGAAGTTCTTGGGGGACAAGTTTGTGTGATTTATAAAAGGACCCGTAGGGTTAGAGTTATAGATATCTTCTTTTTAAAGAGTCTACGAACATCTGTTTGTGAGAGAAGCAAAGAGCAACTAGGGTTCTTATTGTTAGAGAACTTTGAGTGACTAGTTCTTGTGAGGTAAACATTATTGTAAGAGTTTTTCCAAAGAATTAGTGAAATATTTTTGTTTGTCGAATTGTTCCTTATTTCTTCTTAGTTCTCTATATTGTGTTTAATCGCTAGAACATCTTACTCGAGACGAACGTGTAGTAGTGTTTCTATCTTAGAGGAAATCTCTACTGGATTCTACAAAATCCACCATTGAAATGAGGATTAAAGTAGAAGATTGAGTGATAAAAGTTTTAGAACTAGAATCAACCAATAGAGACTTAAATCTTCCACTAACTACCACTTCTTCACTAAGAAGTAAATTGTGCAATTTTCTCATAGAAATTGGTGGATTCCTAACCCTTGCGAGTTAATAAAACAACATAATCACTATTAGGATCAGAAAGAGTAATGACAAGCAATTCATTGTCACATACTTTTGATCTGGCATCAATAAGTTCATCAAAGAGCTTGTCTAAAATATTAAGATATCAGTCATAGAGAGGTTACCTTGTTTTGTAATTTTCAACTTTGTCCTTAAACGAATAATAGGAGTGCAGGAACTTGTGAAAATTTCTCTTTAAGATTACTCCAAAGAGATTAAAAAGAAAGTAAGCAACAACATATTTAGGACGAGTAGATTAGAGCCATATAATAATTGTTTGATCTTCATTCATCCACTCAGTATAAGATGGATGTTTAACACCATTGTTTTGATTATGTCATGTTGTATATTGAATAAGACACACTGATTTGTAACATTAAGGAAACCTAAGATCTTGAATTCTCCGATAAGAGGCTTAATCAATGCCTTCTAGGTGACGTAATTATTTGATGTATATGAATAACAGTAATACCGTGTGACGCCATTGATGAAGATGTAAAAGAATAGAGATATGAAAATTCTTGAATCATGAAATGAAATAGAGAAGAATATCTTCAAAATTGAAGATTTCAAGAAGAGGTATAGCAAGATCAATAGATTTGGTCGAGAAATTAAGCGAAAAAAAATGATCAAACTAATTTCTTTATATGATAACCATAGTAGTTTAATGATTTTAAATACAGAAACAACAAAAAGAGACTTGTCTTTATACCAAGAATAAAAGATAATGGTTGTCATTACATCTGGATGATCATAACAATCTGGACCGCCGATTACTTTACACGTGTACAAAACACATTGACATCAATAACAAAGAAACTGTAGACCTAACATATTTAACTGTCTGAGAAAAACTATAATAAAAAACCGAAAAAATAAAATGATTTATACCCCCACCATTTCCCCCAAAGTCCCCCCCCCCCCCACACACACACACATGACGTACCGTGTCCTTACTGGTCCATGAAATGCAATCCAGGACCCACCGCTAACCCTAAAAGTTTCATCGTTTAAAAATATAGGATGTGGACACGTCATGAGGGAAAATGGAGGCGTATGTATTAGGACCGTCAGAAAACTACCCCATTGTTGCACTGGTTGCATTATAATTACAAAACGAACTGAAAAACCTGTTAGAGCACTGCTCGGTCGAATTCGCAAGCATTGCTATCTCAAGCTTGTTGTCAAGTTTAGTTGCAAAAACTATAAGTCTTGATTTCTAGTCTACTTATAGTTAAGTCTCGGATTAGGATAGAAAGTGTAGTTGAGTATTATACTTTACGGCGTTCATCGATTAAAGACGAAGAACTACTAAGGGGAGCTTGTGGAACTTCATAAACAAAAGGTATGTGGAGACTTGAACTCATCTATCACTTAAAAGGCTATCTACTCTATCTCCTATTTGAGACAAAAGTCGTATAGCTATATAGACTTCAATTATACACATTTGATATTTCGAGCTGAGCTTAACTCGCTTACATATTTCTCGAAATATGTGTTGGTAAGCTTTCGCTTTAACCAAGTTCATCTTATATTCTTGACGAAAGTCAAAAGATGATCATGTGAAAATCGTATAGTAACATCTTATATGATTTGTGTGAGACAGTCATTTGATGTAGACTCGGAATGTTTCGTATTGATCATTCGATCACTTGAAAATTGCTTTGAAGCTAATAGTTTGTGTGAGACAGTTATTCCCGTCTTCCAAGAATGTTTCAATGGTTGAAATGAGAGTTTAGAACAATTGGATTTAAGCATAGTATGCGTACTTGCATATATGTAATCCATGTCCGAGAACCATGGTATGCATACCCGTATGCGTACTGGTTGGTTTGAGAAAGTCCGGGAACCTGGTATGCAAACTGGTAAACGTACTGGCGTAAGGCTCAAGTCCTAGAATTTTTGCTGAGTTTGGATGGTATGCATACCAGTTCGCGTACGGGCGAAACCCAAACTTGGTTCGGTTACTTAGGTACGCATACCTAAGTGGATGATGTTCTAAAATCGATTTGTTCATGAACTAATATATTTATATAATAAGGAATGCAATCTTTTTCAAACCGTGGCTATAATGTTCATGACTTGATTCGAGTGAATCAAAATCGATTTTGCTTCAATTGTGTCTTGTATACTTCTATGAGAATATAAACAATTGAACAACTCTAGAACTAGTTTCATTTGAGTCATTTGAACTAGTTATGATTAAGATGAATAAGGTTGATATGAAAGTGTTTATATGGCTAACTTCGGTTAACTATTAATGAGCCAACAAGGTGAACACGTTTAGGTACGGTTTCATATCTAAATGAAGTCACTTTTCATTTGTGTGTAACAAGTGATGTGAGTTTTAATTGTAGTAAAAATAGTGGTGAAAAGGTTCGATGCTCGAACTTGTGAAGGATTCTTTTAGACTCAAATTAACTAAAATAAAATTGTATCAAATTATAAAAAAGACACCGAGACTTTGGATTCCACCATTGACCAATTATTTGATAAATTCTAATCAATATTTATGCAATATTTTTCTTTAAGTTGACTCTAATATTTGCCTCTAATTTGGTTCTTGAAGTAATAATTGTAAGCACGAAGCATGAAACATCAAAAGTGTTAAAACCAAGCATGTCCCATCAAAACACTTCACAACTACTCAATAAAAACACATTTTTCTTTTAAGTTCTATGCAAAAAAATCATGTAAAATAATTGCAATAAATAATAAAAATAGAATTATACCACTTTTCATGGAACAATGGCTTCCTCCGTCGCCTCGGCTAAGGGGTTTAGCTCCTCATATTAATCTCTTGCTCAAAATACATCTTTGGTGTTCAAAAGTTGATTAAAAGAGTGAAAAGTTCTAAACAGCGGGTTCTGTAACTAATATAATTGTTACAGAAGCTATTTCTACAGAGAAACTGTTGCGAACTAAAGATAACTGTTGGAAAAATTGTTACAAAAGGTTTAAAATTTGAAAGTTACGGTCACAGAATCTGCGACTTTCTTTTTCTGCTGTTTATGTTCTTCGTCTTCTCCGGCACAGTTTGCACCAGCAGAAACGTGTTTTCTTCCAATGATTTTTCTAGCTTCTCTAAGGCTCTAAACTTCCCCTAACTTCTTCCTTTTCTTCCTAGGACCCTAACCAACCCTTTTATACATAGTAGAGCAAAGAAAATTCGAGAATAAACTTGGTTTTTTCCTCCACAGCAAGTTGCGATATTTCCCTCTTTTTTTCTGTTTCACGTGCATTCGATCAATCAAAGCTGTCCAAACTCCTCCCTTGATAGAAACAAGTCTTTAAGAAGAGTTTCCTTCCACTTCTTCATGTAAGTTTCCAAAAATAAACCAAGAAACTTGCCCAAAATAAACCATGATATTTTTGGAAAGTTTTCGCTTCCAATTCGAGTTCTAGCCACTTTGGATCCATTCCAACACCCTTACCTTGCCTGTTAGGTCCATAGGAACAAACCCAATCAAATTCATCCCTTTAATCTCCATAAAAATCGATCAAAAATTCATCCACAAAATCGCCTGTGTAAGGAAGAAATTCCCGCCATTTTTGTTTATTTGAAAACGTGAAGAAATTTGTCCTCCCCCTATCCAGTCTCGGTCTGTGCTTAGCAGCTGCCTGAAAATGGGTTACCCCTTATCCAAAGTGAGAGTCCGAATAGCAAATGTCCTCCCAGGAGCCTTTAACAACTTTTCGAGCCAATTTTGCCGCAAAAGCCTATTTCTCCATAAACACCTACAAAGGGATAAAATACCAAAAGTAGTACAGAAATGGGTACTAACAGTATACACAAAAGAGATGAAAATAGACACATAAATGCGTCTATCAACAAGCTAAAACCATCTAACGATGGAGAGATATTGCTTTGGTTTCAAGCAAACTTAGTTTGGCTCTTAGATCAGGTTTCATCTAACGGTGAGTATTGATTGCTTTGTTTCAAAGCTATCAAACCCTGATTTGAAGACTATATAAAGGAGAACTCTAACAACTGGGAAACCTAATCCCCATACCTCATGTGTGATACTAGTTGCGACTAGAGTCAATTCTCCTTTAACCTTAGGTTTTTCACAAAACCCTGTAGGTTAACAACTTGAAGACTTCATTGGGATTGTGAAGCAAGACCCAACTATTTTTTTATGTAGTTGCGTGTTCTGATCTTGTTATTTTCTATCATGATTGAGTACTATCTTCTCTAAGATTTGCTCGAGATTTAATCTTCGATAGGCAAGATAAAAAGTAGTCACAAACATCTTCGTCTCATCGTTTGTGATTCCGCAATATCTTGTTTCGCTACCATACAGTTAAGATTATTGTGAGGTGATTTATATTTCTAGGATGTTCTTCGGGAATATAAGTCCGGTATATCAATTGGTTCATGTTCACCTTGATTTATCAAAAGACGGAACAAAACTCATAGGTTTATCTGTGGGAGACAGATTTATGTATTCAATAGACTTTTCTGTGTGAGACATATTGGTTTATCAAGTCTTCGACTTTGGTTCGTAGCAACTCTTGGTTGTGGGTGAGATCGGCTAAAGGAATCAAGTGCGTAGAGTCCTGCTGGGATTCAGAGACGTAAGGAGCGCAACTGTACCTTGATCAGTGTGAGATTGGTTAGGGCTTAACTACATTCCAGTCCGAAGTTAACTTGGAGTAGGCTAGTGTATGTAGCGGCTTAATACAGTGTGGTGTTCAAATCTTGACTAGGTCCTGTGGGTTTTCTGTATTTGCGGTTTTATCGTTAACAAAATTTCTGGTGCCTGTGTTATTTCTATTCCGCATTATATTTGTTTATATAATTTAAATATCACAGGTTGTGCGTAGTTCAATCAATTAGAGAATCCAACCTCTGGTTGTTGATTATATTGATTGACACTTGAAATTGGTCTTTGGTACCGTTCAAGTTGTTTCACATTATAATCAGGCTCACGGATTTCTATCTGTTTGATTTGATGATTACATTGTGAAACAGAGATACAACTCTTGGATATTTTTCCATTGATTGAGTCTGACTGTCTAGTTGATTCTCTTGGAATTTTATTGGAGTTGTCCATACAGATTGCTAAGCGAAATATTGGGTGTGGTTGTTGTACCCCCGCTTTTTCAATTGGTATCAGAGAAGACAAGCACATTAAGACCTTATAAGTCTGTGTTTGTGGCAATCTGATTTGTGTGGATAATTTTGTATCACAAACTCGCACACTTAGAAATGAGTTCTAAAAGTTTTAATTATGCCAAATGTCTTGGGCTTACCTCCAAGTATAACTCCTTTATTGATTCTTCCGAATCCCGAGGTAGGAATTTATTGCTATCAGATTCTTATAACATTCCCTCCGATGAGACATTTTGTTCCATGTCTAAAACTAAAATGAAACTTACCGGAAATCAAAAAATACAGCTGAGACTATTGAATTTCAAGATGCTAAATCTCTTGAAGAAAAACATGATCAGCTTATTGATGAACTTGAGAAATCTCTTGGTCGAGAACGTGAACTCTATAGCATTATTGAGTCCTTTTCTAACAATATCGAAAAACTTGTTCAAGAAACTACTCTACAGCGTGAAAAGATTAGTACTGTTGAGAATATTGTTAAAGAAGATTCAATTAGAGAAAAATGTTTGATCAAGACTCATTCATCATATCTGGACAGCCTTCGTGTTAAAAAAGATAAATTGATTGCTTCCCTTCTTCTAGCCCAAAAACAGTGCATATCCTTGAAAAAGGAAAACTCTGTTTTGATGAGAAATTCCTTTGTGTCATTCTCTAATTCTCAGACATAATTACAACACATGAAGAAAAGTTCTCCCAAGGAAGTTCCTGCTAAGAAGTGTTTACATAACTTGCAGTCTTCTAATAGGGCTACGAATGTAAAGCAGAATCCATCCAATGTTTCTCTTCCACGAACCTATTCTTTCTGTGGGAAAAAGAATCATTTTGTTAAACATTGTTTTGCTAGAAAGAAACATATTTCAGATCTTCAAAATCTACTTCTTTTTACTGTTGATAGAGTAAATTGTCTGACGACATCTACAATGGATTCCATCCCTATAGAAACCGGAAGTTTCGTGCACAAGGGTTCAAAAGTCACTCTTTTCGAAATCTCTACAGGAATTGTGTTCCTCTTAAATGTGCTAATTCTTGCACTTCAAATATACACATTCCCAATGCTGAAGAGAATAAATCTGGTAGATCTAAGTCTAGGAAGTGGATTTCTCTAAATTCTGATTCTCTGGAACCAATCTTGAGAGGTCCTAGATTATGTCCTCAGAAAAATCCTTCTGATGGATACGCTAAACAGGTTATGTCTTATTCCTCTAGGATGAGAATTAATCGAAGGAGGGTAAGCAATATAATGGTCAAACAGTCGGATGATATTTACAACTCATCTCTCAATAATCATGGTGGGATTACATCTCACTTTTCTACCTAGCTCTAGGTAATTTCATCCTTGTATATAACTTGGAAGTTGCAAGGATGACATCTGTGAGATGCTCAAGTGGGATGTAAGTTACCATCTGTCTTTGGTTTGTTTAGTTGTTTTCTTCATTTGTGAATAAAAGGTCATTTCTTGACTTCAAGTAACTTATGCATCTTTCTCCCATGCTCTGGTTAAAACTATTAATCATTGAGCATTGAAGGTAAGAGATATCTGAAAACAGAGTTTATTTTCCTAGTTTTGGATCTTTTCTGATCCATCAATCTTCATCATTCTGTCCACGAACATCCGTGTCTTACTTGGGAGTTTTTAGGGTTTCCTTAAACAAGGGTGGTCCTCTCTTGTCTGTAAACATATATATATATATATATTGTTTTTCCTTCCCTAATAAAAAAATTGGAAAACTTCTCAAGACCTCAAGAAGTGGTGAATCTTGAGATGGAAGAAGACATTAAAGGATGTGATTCCGTTCAAGACCTTGTCTTGAAGAAGATGATTGAAAGGAAAGAGTATGACTCCTGGATTGGAGAATCTGTTAAGGACTTAATTCTTTTTCAGAATGACACTAAGGTCGAGTTTGCAAGTCTTCAACTGCAAATAAATCAACTTCTTGATGGACATACCAAAATCCTTGAAAATCAAAAGATTTTGATCCTGAATCAGAAGAAACTAATTTTGGACTGTGCTAAAGCTAGACATCTTGCCCGTATTGTTGATCGGAAAGTTAATGTTCTAACTCATGAACATGGGGTCTCTACCGTCAAAAGAATCAAGGACATCAGTGATACCTTTTGTGATGGACCATTTCAAAGGTATGAAGTTTTCAAAGAAACTTTATTCTCCTTATTGTCTAGGAAACTTCTTATGAGAATTTATTCTTGTGTTTTAAAAAGGATAACTAGGGTTTGGAATAGCCATTATTGTGAGTACACATAGCTATTTCCAACGGTTTTCATCTTGCAATGTTTTTAGATTTATTGATTTAAATTCTAAAGTTTATTTGGAAGATGATTTTGCAGTATTAATCTTTATGGTTTTATATATTGCAACGTGTCATGGAATATGTGTGTTTGCGTCTGTGAACTATGATTATCCCATATATGCTCAAAAGTTAAGTCTATCATATGTCTTTATGAAAATATTGATAAAAGATAGAATGAACTTTTGACAAACGAAAGTTAAACCTATTATGTCATTATGCAAATATTGATGGAAGATAGGATGAACTTTTGTTTACAAAGATTAAGTCTATTACATGTCTTTATGCAAATATTGATAAAAAAAAATAGAATGAATCTTTGAATATTCCGCAGTATTGGTCTTTCCCTGATCCACATTTTTGTGTAAGTACTGTGTGGCTCCGTAAGTTCTCTTATGTGAGCATTTCTGAATAAATTAACCATGGGTTCTCTTGTGGTTAATTTAATTGAGTATTTTGGATACAAATTAATGTTTCATGATTATTTGTTAATGTCCAATGAAATCCTTCTTTTCTTGTGAAAGTAAGGTCGCTCTTGTTGTTCTTTCGGGAATGACATTATATGGGGGAGAGTTCTTAATTGAACTTGTGCTTAATTGCCAAATCTTTGTGGGGAGTGCGGCTGTAGAATATAATAGGGGCTATCTTGTATCTTTCTAAACTCCTTGATGAATGCATTTAGTTTCGGCTATATGATGGCATCTAAACAAGTTGATATGTTGTTCTCATTTGGTCATGAAGTATCTCTATGAAAATTTCATTAGGATCCCACTAGTTTTCGCACCTTTGCCAATTTTTATTGACAAAAATGGGGAGAATTAATGTGTAGTCCACACTACAAATACAAATGGTTTACGGATCATTATGTAAGGGGGAGTGGTTTTCATGTGAGATTAAGTATTGACTAATGAGGAGTGATACATATCACCATAGTATTGCTGTTAAAGTTATGATACAATTGAACTTTGATGCTGTGTAATAATATTATGACACTGTATAACAATGATTGAGAGCAACTGTTTTCTCATTGTTATAGCTACGAATCTTCAACAACATTGATGCAGAGTTGAACACGTTCAGAATCACTGAAGTACTTGGAAGTTATGAAAATTTCGAGTAATGTTGAAGAACCAAGGAAAACAAGCATTTGGATTGAGAGCTACAAAGTTTATTTATTTTGTATTTCATATGTATTGATAGTTTTGTCACTAAAATTGACAAAAGGGGAGATCGTTAGAGCACTGCTCAGTCGAACTCGCAAGCATTGCTATCTCAAGCTTGTTGTCAAGTTTAGTTGCCAAAACTATAAGTCTTGATTTCTAGTCTACTTATAGCTAAGTCTCGGATTAGGATAGAAAGTGTAGTTGAGCATTAGACTTCACGGCGTTCATCGATTGAAGACGAAGAACTACTCAGGGGAGCTTATGGAACTTCATAAACAAAAGGTATGTGGAGACTTGAACTCATCTATCACTCAAAAGCATATCTACTCTATCTCCTATTTGAGACAAAAGTCGTATAGCTATATAGACTTTAGTTATACACATTTGCTATTTCGAGCTGAGTTTAACTCGCTTACATATTTCTCGAAATATGTATTGGTAAGCTTTCGCTTTAACCAAGTTTATCTTATATACTTAACAAAAGTCAAAAGATGATCATGTGAAAATCGCCTGGTAACATCTTACATGATTTGTGTGAGACAGTCATATGATGTAGACTAGGAATGTTTTGTATTGATCATTCTATCACTTGAAAATTGCTTTGAAGCTAATAGTTTGTGTGAGACAGTTATTCCCGTCTTCCAAGAATGTTTCAATGGTTAAAATGAGATTTTAGAACAAATGAATTTAAGCATAGTATGCATGATTGCATATATGTAATCCATGTCCGGGAACCATGATATACATATCCGTATGCGTACTGGTTGGTTTGAGAAAGTCCGTGAACCTGGTATGCAAACCGGTACGCGTACTGGCCTAAGGTTCAGGTCCGGGAATTTCTGCTGAGTTTGGATGGTATGTGTACCAGTTCGAGTACTGGCGAAACCCAAACTTGGTCTAGCTACTTAGGTACGCATACCTAAGTGGATGATGTTCTAAAATCGATTTTTTCATGAACTAATACATTTACATAATAAGGAATGCAATCTTTTGCAAACCCGTGGCTATAATGTTCATGACTTGATTCGAGTGAATCAAAATCGATTTTGCTTCAATTGTGTCATGTATACTTTTATGAGAATATAAACAATTGAACAACTCTAGAACTAGTTTCATTTGAGTCATTTGAACTAGTTATGGTTAAGATGAATAAGGTTGATATGAAAGTGTTCATATGGCTAACTTCGGTTAACTATTGATGAGCCAACAAGATGTACATGTTTAGGTACGGTTTCATATCTAAATGAAGTCACTTTTAATTTGTGTGTAACAAGCTAAAACCATCTAACGATGGAGAGATATTGCTTTGGTTTCAAGCAAACTTAGCTTGGCTCTTAGATCAGTATTCATCTAACGGTGAATATTGATTGCTTTGTTTCAAAGCTATCAAACCCTGATTTGAAGACTATATAAAGGAGAACTCTAGCAACTGGGAAACCTAATCCCCACACCTCCTGTGTGATACTAGTTGCGACTAGAGTCGATTCTCCTTTAACCTCAAGTTTTTCACGAAACCCTGTAGGTTAACGACTTGAAGAATTCATTGGGATTGTGAAGCCAGACCCAACTATTTTCTCTGTAGTTGCGTGTTCTGATCTTGTTGTTTTCTATCGTTATTGTGTACTATCTTCTCTAAGATTTGCTCGAGATTTAATCTCCGTTAGGCAAGATAAAAAGTAGTCACAAACATCTTCGTCTTATCGTTTGTGATTCCACAATATCTTGTTTCGCTACCATACGATTAAGATTATTGTGAGGTGATTTAGATTTCTAGGCTGTTCTTCGGGAATATAAGTCCGGTATATCAATTGGTTCATGTTCACCTTGATTTATCAAAAGACGGAACAAAACTCATAGGTTTATCTGTGGGAGACAGATTTATGTATTCAATAGACTTTTCTGTGTGAGACATATTGGTTTATCAAGTCTTCGACATTGGGTCGTAGCAACTCTTGGTTGTGGGTGAGATCGGATAAAGGAATCAAGTGCGTAGAGTCCTGCTGGGATTCAGAGACGTAAGGAGTGCAACTGTACCTTGATCATTGTGAGATTGGTTAGGGCTCAACTATATTCCAGTCCGAAGTTAACTTGGAGTAGGCTAGTGTCTGTAGCGGCTTAATACAGTATGATGTTTAAATCTGAACTAGGTCCCGGGGTTTTTCTGCATTTGCGGTTTCCTCGTTAACAAAATTTCTGGTGTCTGTGTTATTTCTTTTCTGCATCATATTTGTTTATATAATTGAAATATCACAGGTTGTGCGTAGTTCAATCAATTAGAGAATTCAAACTTTGGTTGTTGATTATATTGATTGACACTTAAACATTAGTCTTTGGTACCGTTCAAGTTGTTTCACATAATAATCAGGCTCACGGATTTCTATCTGTTTGATTTGCTGACTACATTGTGAAACAAAGATACAACTCTTGGATATATTTCCACTGATTGAGCCTGACTGTCTAGTTGATTCTCTTTGAATTATATTGGAGTTGTCCATACAGATTGCTAAGCGAAATATTGGGTGTGGTTGTTGTACCCCCACTTTTTCAATACCTTTTATGTGTTTTTTCTTAACTCATGCTGCTACGAATCTGAGTCTAAGTTTTATTGCTAGTCGGTGCCTTGTAGATTTTTTTTATCGCAATATCGCCTCATCGCAATTACTGCTAGTGTACATTCTCTGATATATGCCAGTTTACTACCAATCTCATCTCTTATTAATGCCATCTGACTGATAGTGTAATTGCCTGGTGTTATTCCTTTTATATCATATATGGTATTAAGAATCATACCGTGGGATTATATTGTTGGTTATAAGTTTTACTTTTGGTCAAACTCTATTGATACAAACTTGTTTCTAAAGTTTAGGAACTTAAGGGCCAAGTTAGGAAAACTTGTTTCCAACGTAAAGTTTTCATAAGGGCCAAGTTTATTTCTCTATATATAAGATTAGAATTAGAGGTGTGGAGATAATCCAACCTAGAAGAGTGGTAAAACCTTATGCTCAGGTTTTTGGTCTCTTTGTTAGGGAGGATCGAGTGCTACCGTGAAGGTCAATATCGGTGCGAGAGAAAAACTTGTAAAGATAGGATTTTAGTGTTCTAATGTTTAAAGTTTAGGGCTTTGCCCTAACCAAGTTTTTAGTGTTTCCATGTTTCTCCTTTGTTACTAGCAGTTGTGAATAAGGCGTCGAGGAGAAGACATGAGGCTGGTTTGTGGAATGGTTTAGAAAGCCGGTTTCTATGGTTTCTTCAATAGTGCTTTCGGGTATGTCTTGTTAAATCTTTGGGTCTTGTATTTGGTTGCGGAAAAAGCATGTAATGGTCTTTAATTATAGTGGAAGTTTTTCTGGTGGTGTTGGTCATTGATGTAAAGGTGCACCGCGTGTATGTTGTGTTATGGTTGTGTGCTTGTTTATCTTCTGTCTCTATTATTATTTCTCTATATTTGGTTCAAATCACCGATTTCCCTTTGTGATCCTGTTTTTCACTACGCTCGCCGCTCGGGGTCCTGACAATAGTATAAATGCCCATGGACGGGTTGGTGTGATTAAACCTGGAATTGAACGATAGTTTATTGTTCGGGTGGATAAATATATATTTTGAAGATAATTTTTCAACCGGTGTTTACACAAAGATGGATTTGTGGTGTGATTTACAAATCAGAGCTTCAACTTGGTAGAAGTTTGTGTTCTTCGTTTGATTTTATGATGTAGTATGGGATGCAGAATAAGATTGAATGAGGTGGAATACATATTTACTTCTTGAAGAGTGTTAGTAATCATACATTATAAGGAATGGGTCACAAAGTTTGTATAAGGATGGGGCTATGAGATCTCATATAGAAGCAAGTCCAGCAACTCTTCAAATTATGCACAAAATGCTATAGATTTATGTTCTTAAGTCTATGTTAAATTATTCTTGATGGCTTGCACGTAATATCAAGAATGTTCCTGATCTCGAAAGCATGTACCACGATAATATGGGCATTCACACGGTTTATATTTTGAGCGAGCATGTTGGGTGTGATGGTGGTAAAGAGTATGTCAGATTGGTGATGACTTTGGGAATCGCTTAAAAGATTGAGCATGTTCATCACAGTGGCGGTGTCTGATGGTTTGTTTCAGATACATGGTAATCCTGACATGTGCTGGAGTATGATATTGAAGCTAATTTTTCCTTTCTGGTTAGAGTTCAATATATTGTTATCTTACTGGTTAGGTGGAGCTAGCGGTGATTCTTCTGCATGGTTCTCTTGGTGATCAATGTTGGAGTCTGTGCAAGTATTCGTTGATGCTGATTGAAGATTTTCATGGTATTTGTGAAACATGGCCAATTTTCACAAGTGTTCTTTATGAAGAATATGATATGAAGACTATTATCAACGTCATGGTGTTTTGATCGAAGAGATGGTTCTATGAAGATGAAAGTTCAGATGTGCGCTTCAAAAGTTATTATACGGGTATGTAGAGATGGTGTGCATCCGGATGAAGGTGATTCTTTGTTTGATCGTCTCATGCTTGAAAGCATGATTCGAGGTGGAGAATTGTGGGATTATATCGTTGGTTATAAGTTTGACTTTTGGTCAAACTGTATTGATACAAACTTGTTTCTAAATTTTAGGAACTTAAGGGCCAAGTAAGGAAAACTTGTTTCCAAAGTAAAGTTTTCTTAAGGGCCAAGTTTATTTCTCTACATACTGGATTGGAATTAGAGGTGTGGAGGCAATCCAACCTAGAAGAGTGGTAAAACCTTGTGCTCAGGTTTTTGATCTCTTTGTTAGGGAGGATCGAGTGCTACCGTGAAGGTCAATATCGGTGCGAGAGAAAAACTTGTAGAGAGAGGATTTTGGTGTTCTAGTGTTTAAAGTTTAGGGCTTTTCCCTAACCAAGTTTCTAATGTTTCCATGTTTCTCCTTTGTTACTAGCAGCTGTGAACAAGGCGTCTAAGAGAAGACATGAGGCTGGTTTGTGGAGTAGTTTAGAGAGTCGGTTTCTATGGTTTCTTCAATGGTGCTTTCGGGTATTCTTGTTAACTCTTTGGGTCTTGTCTTTGGTTGTGGAAAGAGCATGTAATGGTCTTTGATTATAATGGAAGTTTTTCTGGTGGTGTTGGCCGTGGATGTAAAGATGAACCACGTATATCTTGTGTTACGGTTGTGTTCTTGTTTATCTTCTATCTCTCTTATTATTTCTCCATATTTGGTTCAAATCACCAATTTCCCTTTGTGACCCTGTTTTTCGCTGCGCTCGGGGTGCCAATTTTTCCAACACGTACAAGCCACGAGAAGATGCAAATGTAACATCTGGGATCGAACCTCAGACATCTATGGTACACTTTATACACTCCTAACCACTACACCACGATAGTTATTTTTGAAATATGTTGAAACTATTTAAGTTTTATTCAGTTACTAATACATCAAAGATCGAAATTTAGTAAATATGTACGATCTTTATTGAATGTTTCACATAATTTAATATTATTCAAAGGTAAGCATTCGATTCAAAACCAATCATAAATTTTCAATCCACGGTTCAATAGACGAATCAATTCTTAAAAATGGAAAATGATTTACGATTTAACAACGCCATTACCATTGATTTCACCCACGAAACACTACTATGGCCATGTCTTTTTTTTTAATGGAAAGGCAAACTGTATTAATCAAATAACATAGTACAAGAGATTTATAATCTCATTTTTGACAAAAACATTGGAAATAACACTAGATTTTAAAAATCTTTGCTGAATATTGGAAGACATGTGCCTAAGATGCTTTATCCGAGCTTCTTTCCTTAGTTGTATTTCCTGTTTATATACTTTACCTGGGCCTGTGGAAGATTTTCCAGTATTGAGATAGTTTCCTGAATGGTATTATCCACGTTCCAAGGAGAATCTTTGGATGTCTTGTTGATCGTTTCCGCTAGTGTTTTGCAGTCCGTTGCGATCGTGACACTAGATAATATATTTTCAATTAACCATGAGGATGCTTTTAACAAGGCATGAAAAGCTGAGGTGGCCCACTCCAATCCCGCTGCAATATGCAAGTCTCTCCTGTCACTACCTCATCTTTCCCTTTGTTACCACTTCACCTATACCACCACCACCTGGTCCACCTCCACTTCCTCTACATCAGTTCATAGTTCATACCACCCCTGCCCTTTCTTTATTTTTCCCTTACAACCCTTAGAGCATCTCCAACAGAGGGTAGATTTATTTATTTTTAGTGACACATAGGATTTTAGACCCCCGTTTGGCATAAATCCATCTCCAACAATAGGGTCCTACAAGTTAGGAGGGACCAATTACTAAATATGAAGGTGTTCAAGAAAGTGTTATCTACACCTCCGGTTGCACCTCCACGTCATGTTTTTAACTAATTTTCTTTTAATTCTAAGGGTTGAAATTCTCACTATTGGAGATGGTTTTTTAGATATGAGGTCATATATTTACTCTATGTGTAGACCTCATAGATAAAATGACTAAATAAAAAATCCACATAGGATTTTTTGCACCTTCTGTTGGAGATGCTTTTATTAGCCCAAGCCCATATTAGGAAAGTTGTATGTTATATAGACAGAAAGCAGCCCAAGCCCATATTAGGAAAGTTGTATGATATATATAGACAGAAAGACTAGGAAGGAATTGAAAATTCCAATCCTGCAACTGCAACAAGAGAAGGCTGAAGAAGAATTTGAAGAGGAAGTGAGATTGAGAGAAATCGCGGAGAACTGTTTAATGGCTCAACCTAAACAGAAGAACACACTCTACGTCGGTAAGAAAAACCACTACTCGACTTAATTCGTTACAAAACCCTAACATGATCAGGAAGTTCAATCTCATCCCATACGTAATATAAACCCTAATTTCTTATGCTGTTTTTGTATTTCAGGAGGTTTGGCTGAAGAAGTGAATGAAACAATACTACATTCAGCATTCATACCATTTGGTGATATTAAAGATGTTAAAACTCCATTAGATCAAGCTACTCAGAAACATAGATCTTTTGGTTTTGTTACTTTTTTAGAGAAAGAAGATGCTGCTGCTGCTATGGATAATATGGATAATGCTGAGCTTTATGGAAGAGTTTTAACTGTAAATTATGCTTTGCCTGAGAAAATTAAAGGTGGTGAACAGGGTTGGGCTGCACAACCAAGTACGTTTTCTGCATCTCTCTAACCCTAATTTTATAAAATTATTCTAAAATTATTCTAAAATTATTCTAAAATTTAATATTTATGGAATCTAATTTTTGCTTGAATGGGCGTCTAGTTCTATAAAGCTAGCATTGATTTTGATTGGATTATATTAGTTGCTTTCCTATTTATCGATTTGAGAATTTGGGGTTTTCTCAAATCTTCTTTAGTTCAGGGCCTTCAGGCAGTAAATTGATAACTCATTTGAGATTTTAGTTATTGGGTTCTTGGAGGGTTTAGCCACTCTAGTTAATGTTAAATGTCAATTGTATCTGTTCTGAGATTTGTGTCATTTGGTTCAATTGGACTGTTCGAATCTTCATTAGCGTGCTATGTTGAGAGCCTGAGATTAGCTAAACTTTCCCCCCTGAAACTATAGTATAGTAAGTAGCAAAAAGATTCACATTGTGGATTTCGCTTTATCTGTAGATTTTGTTTGGGTATCATGGATGCTCTAATTATAAATTGTGGGATTTTGTGTGTTATTGCAGTTTGGGCAGATGCGGATACATGGTTTGAGCGCCAGCAACAAGAAGAGGAAATGCTACGTGTACAGGCAGAAAATCGTGCTGAAATGGAAAAGGCAGAGGAGTTACATAGGAAGAAGTTAGCTGATGAAAGAGAAGGGGAGAGAGATGAAGACAGTGAGATGAAGGATGATCCCATGGCAAGGGCGGAAGCAGAGGTCTTGAATCAAAACGGCAGTTCTTAGAATATCCACTGATTGAGCTGTCATTATTGGTAGAGTGCTATAGCTGATCTTAGATTTTCTGTTTACTATCTGGTTGCTGCTATGTCTTTACTAGAATCAAGTTTCTATGCTCCATATGTATGATGCTATAACTAGATATCTGATGAAACTGTACATTATCATATGAAAACTAGAAGTGTTGCATGTTCTGTTAGTATGAAGTTTCTTACAGAGAAATATCGGAACAAAACGCGATTTTGTAGCTTATACTGGTATACCATATGTGCGTGATTTGAATTGTTTTTCTGTTCCATGCATCGTGGTTTTAATTTACATGCTTCTTTAACATCAGCGAAATCAGCCGTGGACTTGACTGTAACACACAATGTATTCCTTGTTTATGGCTAACAGCATTCCACTTCACCAATTGCCCAACAGTTTCTATGTTACTCATCTTCCCTTACACCTCGTTTGGTTGAACGATTTGGATTCCTAGGAATTCAATTGGTAATCCAAGCGTTTGGTTGAGGTAATTCAATTACTTTTGTGTTGACCCTGGAATCCAATTCCATTGCACTATTAGACCAATTCAATGGAAATCTATTATTTTGGAGGGATGTAGCAATCGCTTTTAGTTTTGGCTGTCAATCTTGTCCCAGGGAATTACAATTAAAAAGTCTAAATAACAAAATAAGTCTACATTGTCATCAAGCATAGTTATATTTGATGGTTGCGCTGAGTGCTTCCAATTTGACCTCAATTTCTTCACTATCTTCTTGTTTCCCATTTCAATGTTGCAAATTTTGTTCTTGAGTTGGTATTTCATTGCTGCCAGAGCCCCCAAGTCACGCTTTCTTCTATTGTTCTGACGTCACAGTAGAAAACCTGGTGTCCTTTGATTGTTCCTTCTTTATCTGTAATGACTATAACCATAATTGCCTTGATTAGGTGTACCTGCCATTTGCTATAACATAACATAACGAGACTTTGTCTGGGGAGATGAATTTGGGAGTTTGTGAGTTGGTCTGGATTTGGGGTTCTATTTGGGGTGTATGAAGATGCTTAGTACGGTAGGTTCGGATGTGATCATGTATGAGGCCAATAGTTATTGCAGGAGAGGGAGTAATATTCTGGAAGCACTTATTGCACCAAGCCTTCCATATGTACCAAGTTGTAAGAGCAAAAAGTTGACTCCACTTTACATTTCCAACTGGACTACCCCTGTTATTATCTATCCAGGTTTCTATCCATTGCCCGATGTTTCCTATGTTACTGTATATTCTACAATTTACTCTCATCCAGACTGCTCTGCTGAATGGACAGTTTAGCAAAGAATGTAACTTCGTTTCTGGTTCAGAAGTACAGAGACTACAGATTGGGTCAATTGCTTGGACCAATCTATGCATAGTAGAGCTGGTAGGAAGGATACCATTGTAGGCCTTCCACACAAAGACTTTGATACGCGGTAGCACATCAAGAGACAAAATGTGGCCCCAAACAGGATTCATGGATATGGTGTTGTTGGATGAGCATGAACTTTGATGAGATATTCATAAACAGACTTAACAGTTAAATCTCCTTTATTGGTTAAAGGCCAGATCAAAGTGTCGGTGGTGTCATTGGTGTTGGTCAGGTCTATGCCCATAATGTTTTGCACAATCTCATAGGGGAGAACTTGGTGCAGAAATTCTACATTCCACTCTTTGGAGGAGGGGGTGAAGAATGTCCTTCACTTTGATTAGGGTATTTTCTATGGTGGGTTTGATCTCATTTCTCAAAATGATATTAAGGCTGTCAAGGGGTATCCAGTTATAGTTTCATATATGGATATCCTCTTCCAGATAGCCACCTCCTTGATGATTTTCAAACCATTCCATAGTCCTTTCCAGAACCAGGAACCGTTAACTTTTGGTTGAGTGATGTTTAAAGGGGAAATGTTTCCGAAGTATTTCGTTTCTAGGATTTTGACCACAAAGCTTTCATTTTATTTCATTTTATCATTCTTCATGCTATTTTGATAACATAGCATGGTTGAATTTTTCATATTTCTTGAAACCAAGCCCGCCATTAATAGTGGCTTACAAATACCCCCCATGCCATAGGACACCAGCCACGGTTATTATCCTTGGCATGACCCCACCAGAAAGATCTGTTGCAAGCATCCATTTTCTTGGTTATAGTTTTAGGAATCACGAAGCAAGACATTTGGTAGGTTGCCAAAGTGTCAGCAACGTGTTTTATCGTGACGGGAGAGGAGCCTCCATCCTTTTAGTCTTCCACTGAGTTTTTCAACTAGAGGTTCGAAACACTTGATTTTGGACTTGTGGGTGAATAGCGGGACCCTTAAATATTTGTCATCTAGTCTAATTCTACGCACTTTGAGGATTTGCAACATTTCCCTTATGTCACCGTTTGGTACCGATTTGCTAAAGAAGATCCTGAATTTATATAGTTAATTTGTTTCCCTGACCTAACGCTAAAAAGGTCAAGAATTTTCACCAGGTTCTTACATTCCTTCTTCCCGCTTTCGTGAATATTAGGCAATCATCAGCGAAAAGGATATGAGAGATAGATGGCGAGACTTTAGAGAACTTTACCCCGCTTATCAGTTTTTTTATTTTCGGCCTCCGAGAGGGCTTCCATACTGATGATGAATAAGTATGGTAAGAGAGGATCTCCTTGCCTTAATCCTCTAGTAGGTTTGAAGAAACCCGTCGGAAACCCATTGATAAGAATCGCATTGGAGGTGGTTCCTATGCATTGAATGATTAACTCTATCCAGTTTTTGCAGAAGCCCATTTTTTCCATGACTTTAACCAAAAAAGACCATTCTACCCGATCAAAGGCTTTAGACATATCTATTTTTAGACCCATGTACCCTTTCTTTTTTCGTATGTTTTCTCTCGGTTCTCATCGTGTAAATAATCTCATGAGCAATGATAATGTTGTCGGAGATCTGCCTGCCAGGCACGAAATCAGATTGATAAGGGGAAATCAATTTGTCCATGTTAGGTTTGATCCTGTTTGCTAGCAGTTTCGAGATGATTTTGTATACAATATTACACAAAGAAATAGGTCTAAAATCCTTTGGTGTTTCCGGAGCATCAATTTTCGGAATGAGAGTTATAAAAGTGGAATTGATTTCTTTTAGAATGTGTCTAGTTTCAAAAAAGTCTTGTATCATCTTAGTTAACTCATCCTTGATGAGAAACCAGTTTTTTTGAAAAAAGATTGCAGGGAAGTCATCCGGGCCCGTGGATTTTTTTTGGATGCATGTCGAAGAGGATGAGTTTTATTTCAAGTTCTGAAGGTTTTCCCATAAGTTTGGAGTTATCCAGATCTGTTAAACACCGGGAAATCAGATTGATGATTTGATCTGAAATATCAGGACGAGAGGAAGAAGCCATAGAGGCGAAATGAGTGTAGAAGGTGTCAACTATTTCTTGTCTTTCATTACACCAAGTTCCATCATCTCTTTTAACTGTCTCAATTCTCAATTTCCTAGCCTTATAATTATCCGTTGAGTGGAAATATCGGGTATTGTCTCCCAAATACAAGTTGCTATCTGAATCTTTTGTTTTCCAAAATGCTTCTTCATAATTAAACCATTTTCTAGGTCAGTTTTAATTTCTAGAATCTTAAGGCTATTATTTGATTTTGAGTGAGTTTTTTGATGTTTTATTGGATATTCCTAAAATGCTCCCTATTCAAAATTCTTATATTAGTCTTAACATTTTTTAGACGGGACACCAACCCAAAGGATGTTGACCCCCCTGGGTCAAAGTACCAGGAATCCTCTATCACTTGGAAGCACGACGAGTCCTTCATATAAATCCCAAAGAATTTAAATGGTTTGGCTCCTTTTTTCCAGCAAGGTGAGCTTCTTATGAGAATTGGGGCATGGACGGACCGCATAGCGGTCAGATGATACACCATGGCCCTAGGGAATAAGCTAAGCCATCCAGAGTTAGGCATAGCTATGTCCAGCCTAGCCTAAACAAAATCTTTCCCTTGATAGTGGTTGGACCATGTGTAAATATATCCCACAAAACCTAGGTATATTAGGTCAACAGAATCAATCAAATTGGAGAAAAAAGTGATTTCATTTTGGTCGGGGTGGTGGTGGTGGTGGTGGGGTGGGTGTGGGGGACCTCCTCTTTTTTTTAGAACTCAAAAGGGTGAAGTTGAGGTGTCCATCGATTAACCAGGGTATTTCAACATTTTTGGATAGGTTTTTAAAATGGGGTAGGATCCATTGACATGGTTATAATGACATAATCTTGACATTTTAGCGCCAACCGGAAATGAATTTGAAGTTAATTTTTTGATGACATGTTCTTCTTATAAGTCTATACACTCTCACCAAAAATGAAAGCATTCCGAGATGTATAAGACCACCATCTATCATTTTGAATATCTACCGTTGAAAATTAACGGTTGAAATTAAAATTTATGGATGGTGAAGTTTCGTATTTCGGAATACTCTCATTTTTTTGGTGGCAATTTAGAGTCTTATATGAGGAACATGTCACCAAAATCTTAGCTTCAAATTAATCGTCATTTAGATTTTTTAGAGAAAAGGGTGCCACCATGTCAAGATTATGTCATTATAACCATGTCATTGGATTCTACCACTTTTAAAATATCCCCAACTGACATGTCTCTTGATTTTGTAAGGACAACCATATACTCCCGAGAACATCCAGGAATTTTTGCTTCTTTTGCACATAACTAGTGTATCTATCTGGCTATCGGAAGTGTGAAGAACCTGTACATCTATTTTACTAGACCAAGATAATATAAGCCCTCCTGCAGTACCTATCACACTGATTAGATTCATGATAACCACGTTAGTGTATTTGATGAGAGGATTGATAGTGGTTTCATGGTTCTTTGTTTCTTGAAGAAATAAGATATCGGGAAAATGTTCAGAAATAAGTTTCTTCAAGTGAGATTGGGTTGATGCTTTTCCTAATCCCTGGCAGTTCCAGGCTAAGACACTTAGAGCTATAAAAAAAAGCTTTGTATTGACACTCCACAACGAGAAGGTGAGAGAGAGACACCAGATTACTGGACTAGTGATGAGAGCTAGTTTGCAAAGATCATTTAAATAGTTGTGTGCTATTCCATGCATAGAAAAAGTGACATATCTTGCAACTATGTGTGTTGAAGATGTGCAGTTTATGTTCGAACACACCTAATCAATTCCTTGAATATAACTACAATCGGACGAGTATAAAGAAATTTTTTAAGATTAAGGCTTACCTGGTTATCCTTGAGCGAGCTTGCTTCCCCATTGATAGTTGTGTAGGGACTAACGGCGTTCCCCCATCTTTTTCCTTTCTCCTTACTGCTGTTCTTAAGAACATTCATCTTCATTTTCTCTTTGTTGATGCCACTAGTTAAAATTCAGGGTCTTGAGATGTAGGTTGACTTTGAATTTTTTATTTCTAGATTATGGCTTTGGAATTTATAGGATTCAGGGAACTTTCTGGATGAAAGGCTTTTGTAGTTAGGGAAGAGCTGAGGGAGATTGAGCTTTTATGTAGTTCCACTTGTATTGTGGAGGACATCCCAGCTACAGGAGTTGTCGACATCTCCCTCTTCCAATTTCTTTGAATCACTACTAAACTTTAGAATATTCCATGCTGGTTCTTCTTCTTAGGCTGATTTAGCAAGCCTTTTTCTTGAAACATGTTTGCCAATCCATTGTTCATCATGTCTGACACAGACTCTAAAACTTGGTGTTGGAGATGGGCCACAGAACTTTACCATAATCGTCTTGTCTCTCCGGGGATAAGTAGCAACTGAACTTATGCTATTTCCTTTTAACCGAAGTAGGGAGTTTTTTGCTACTGTATCAGGTGGATAAGCGAGATAACATCCTTCATTCACTTGTTTTCCAATTGCCATCTCATGGTTCTTCTTCAACTCTTTCACTATTATTTTTTTTGTATCATCATTTTCAACCGCCCATTTCTCACTTCTTTGATGCATTGTCTTTGATTCATTGTTTTTTTTTACAATCGTAGCTCTTAACAGGTTGAGAGCTAGAGGAACTGATTATTTGTTTCTTACACCAACTATTTAGGCACCGATTCATTAATGCATAAACAATAAGGCTTAAAAACCACCAGTATGACTTAAGAGTTACTTTGAGTGGTGATTGGGTGAATTGGGGTTTGTAAAAAAGAAAACAGGGGCTATAGAGAGGGATTAACGGCATTGAGCAAGGACAAAAAATGGGTTTTTGGAGACCACAATTTGAGGGATAAAGGGAGGGTGATGATGAATGGAAGAAAAGGGGACGAAACAACAACGAAAGAAAAAAATGAAAATGAATACCCTGCACAAGAACATACGTATTAACACAAATAAGTTAGATAGGTTCATACGTACCTTATAACATCATTGCAATTATCACTGGGAGCTCACGATAACCAGGTAAGGAAGAAAATTTATTCAAATGTCATTCTAGAACATTTTTTTTTTTTGGTTTTAACAAGGAAATAGGGATTTTGGTAGAAATTGGTGGGTAAAATTGAGGACTAAAGATGATCAATCTATATATCCGAGAATAAAAAGCTTGATCAATCAACAAATCAACACTGGATCTGTCAAGATAGATTGGATGATTTGTGAATCGGATGGAGACTGTGTCGACTCAGTTTTCACCCGATTTTCGGAGCTCTATCGACACTTTTTTATATAGAGTTGATTTGCATTGTTTGGTTCAAGGAATTGGTCACATTCTCACGAAATTGGATTACCAAGAATCCAATTCCTTGAACTAAACATGTTGTTAATATAGTATGATGATTCAATGAATCACAAGAAACCTGTAGAATATTTGATTTCTTGTTTCACATTTTTATCAAAGTATTTACCTTACAGGACGAATTATATTTTTTCATCAGTCACGCCTTCTACCGGTTAACTAAACGAATAACCTCACCAAATTTATAAGATATGAGAAGATATTTATTCGCTCAATAATGATCGAATATTATATAAGTTTGATGATCCTATAAATTTTTAACCATATTATTATTGTATATAATATTAAGTAAAAGTATGATTATGAATTTTTTATTTTTTTTAATTTATACTTCTGTAAAACATTGGTTCAATTATAACTCTTTGTAGATAATTGAATTATTTTAAAAAATATTTTTAATCGGGACGACCGAAAGGAGTCCCTTCTATACTTTCACTATGGAGCCTAAAAATGCATTGCTTGCAACGTTTTTTTTTTCATTTTTAATCGATCCAATTGAATGGGTATTAATCGTTTTTTCTCGAAATTGAGTCAACAGTCGGAAAGTCATCGTCCCAGACTAAGGTTAGGAGCGATGAAAATGAATGGAAGTCGACCTGATTGACGGCTAATACAGCATGAAAATGGTAAAAAAAACTGTCACCTAAACTTGTAATTTTAATCTTGATCGTTGATTGCCAATAAAATTCAGCCATCCGATCTAAAAATGTTACAGATTTGTTACAAAATATGTTACAAAATTGTTACAATATAAGTGTTACACCAATATAACGCTTATAAATGTTATAAATCATTGTTATAGTTATTGTTGCAAAAGCTGTTACAAATTGCGTCACAAAAAACAAGCCTCCTACTTTGGTCGTCCCAGCATTGCTGAAGCAGTAATCTAGTTTATAAGTAATTTTTTTCTTTACTAAAGTCAAAGCACTGAGATTTTTTATTGAATAAAGAAAATAAGCCTCAATTGCCCTTGAAAAATTGTTAATATCTAAGAAAGTGGCATTAGTTTATAATAATCTTTTTTTTGGCATATGCTTGCTCTAAGAAAGTGGCATTATTTATGAAATATAGATGAATATTAAGTGTCCGAATAGTTTTCCTTAATAAAGATTTCCATCCCTAGTCTCTACTCACAAAGAGAATCCACCAAAATCCAAACCTAACTTTTTTTTTCTCTTCCTTTATTTTAAATTTCTCCTCTGCTCACTTTGTTAATTACATTTTCTCCTTCTTCTGTCATTATCGTCTCCTCCAAAGTATTTAACTTGTAAAATGTAGTGCGTTTTTGGTATCTAGATGTACAAGAAACTCGTCTCATTGGATTTCCAAGAAGTTGGACAAAATAAGTCATCTCCAAGGGTCTCGATTAGAGCAGGCATATGCCAAACGTGAATACCACCTGAAGCCACATGCAGAACACCCGGTAGAGATACCCAATCTTAGGTGAAATAAATTCAGGGAGATACATGACTATAAGGAGGATAAACAGCATGAGGGGCATATATTCTTGGTTTTCACAATAGGCATGAAGGCAGTAATCTGCATGCTGCTTATCCTTTCTAATATATTTGGTGCCTCAGTCTTCTATTCTCTCCCCATATGATTATGTATATATCAAACAATCAGACAAAGATAAGTTCAATTCACAAACAAGCAAAGCTTACAAAGACAATAAAGTGAAAATGGTCATCAAAAAAAATAGTATAATATTACTTTTGCAAGCAGTGAAGTAGAATCTAAAGCCGCTATTCAAAGTAACTTAGATTAACATGCCTTAACAATTAAATCCCACAACAACAACCCTTGTTATATGCTCTAAGATGTAGAGCTCCGTTTGTTATTTGTTGAAATTACTTAGCCTTTACCCAAACAATATGGATCAGGCATACAAATCGAGTAACCCTAAATATACCTACCAACTGCATATAAAATTCTAATCACATTAGTTACAAATTGAGTATTGATTTTTTTTTGAATGCCCCAATTTCGAGGGTAACCTTGAGAAAATTCCCCAAGTTTTTAAATTAATGGGAATGCCCCGATCCGTTTATTTTTATATCCAAACCGGTTAAGTAATGAATTTGGAACACTTTAGGATTCCGGGTTAGGATTCATTGTTCGGGTGGTGGTGGTGGCGGCATTTTTTGGTGGTGGTGGTGGCGGCGACAGTTCTAGAGTGGAGGCAATGGTGGTGGTAGTGGCTGCGTGATGGAGACGATGATGGTGGAGGAAGTTGTGGTAGTGGTGGCGGCGATGGTGATGGATGTGGTGGCGGTTGTGGTAGTTCAGGTTGCGGTGGTGCTCCTTTTACAATTTTTATTGTTTTATTTTTTTTATCCGCCTCCATTGAGAATCGATAGAAGAAAGTGGAATGGGTCTACTCTGATTTCGAAATTCAATAATTATGTGGGCACAAGGTAAGCCATGTGCCTTATATAGAATGCATCTGCACAAGTTCTCAACAACACTTCTCGACTTCTCTAAGCTTCTTATTTCAGTGATGATGAAGTCTAAGGCATATAGTGAGACATGGCGATCAAGACCCTTGAAGTCGTGATTTTGTGCTCATGCTTGATGAAAGTTAAAAAAAATTGAAATATAACTTTGATAGTCACAAGTTGAGATTTATGCATCTTGTGGATTTGTTGCCAACACTCAGTAAACCCACCTTGACTATTTCCCAAGAATCGCTTTAAGACACTATGTGCACTTCCACATGTTTAGATGTTCGAAATTCCGAAATGTTTTACTTCATTAGTCCATGCATATTCGAAAAATTACTTATTGACAAGAACTGTATCACAAACTTATTTAACTGCTCCAGGATACCTGTTCTCGTATTTACGTATGAAGTAATCCAAACCCTGAATAGAGACATTGTTTCCATCCTAATAACGCTCCCCCAATCATCTTCTAAATCCTTCAGAGATCCTCTTCTCCAGGTTCTTGGATCACTTTCTCGGTCTTTATTAATAATTGTACTTTCGCCGCTATTTTTCTCTTTCACTTTTAATTATTTCACCATTTTCTTTTTTTCTTTAGTAGATTCGCGGAAATGAGAATACACATTTTTTGAATATGCCATGTACATAACAATCTTCGCGCATCTGGGAAAACAGTACCAACACCTCTGATCAATGCCTTTTCATTGGTGGTGACAATGTCAGAAGGCAAGTTTGTTAGAGAGTAAAGTGATCTTAGATTCTGCAAGGCTCATTCATAATTTTGTGTTAGCTCGGCACCCATGAATGCAAAAGCAAGGGAGAATGTCGTTCCCGTAGATGTCATACTCGCTGCATGAATTAAATACATTTTCTATCTGTTTGTCTTATATGCACAATCAATAATCATGCCTGATGGAAAACCCTTAGCACATATGGTAGCTTGGGGATTGGCCCAAGAGATATCAGTTACCTCATTTGTACAAGGATTTTGCATATTCCATGTCACATAATGGCCGTCATCGAGATATTATGAAGTAGTTGCATCCTAATCCTGTTAGCATCTTCGCGTTGCCTATGATTTTGTGTGCAATTATCAATGGTATTCACAGTTGAAAGATCATTTTTAATTTTGCTTCTTTAAAGCACTAAGAATCTGTCTAGGTGGCATACCATTTTCGTGGAAAAAAATAACAAATTCCTCCCCATCTTTTCTTAATCTACCAACAAACGAATGACAGAAAAGTATATCTAGATGAGGATGGTTATGGTATCCAACTTTGAGAACCAAATTATATTTTGAGGTGGTTACACAAGTCGACCGCAACTTATAACATCTACATCTTTTTGTGCCAGTTCCTTTTCGACATTTACAAGGAGTCACTATAAGCTATCCTTTCCTATATTTTCCACCTTTCTCGCATCCAAATATAATGAATGAACTTGTAACCTTGATTCTTATTCTTATTCACCACTCTTGTAATCACAGAAACCACTTCGTTTTGTATAACGATCTTACGACAACAT
This sequence comes from Papaver atlanticum, assembly GCA_023531105.1. Classification (NCBI taxonomy): domain Eukaryota; kingdom Viridiplantae; phylum Streptophyta; class Magnoliopsida; order Ranunculales; family Papaveraceae; genus Papaver; species Papaver atlanticum. The sequence goes on from JAJJMB010002020.1 coordinate 2,516,878, forward strand.
TCTATAACGTCTTCTCTTGAATCAGATATCTACACACAACAAACAAACATATAACAACTCTAACATTACAATACGAAAAAATAACCTATATATCAAATACAAAATAGAGCATACACTACCTTATCTGTTGTAAAACAATCAGTAGAATCAAAGCCAACAACATCTATAGGTTCTAGTTGCTTTATATTGTGTTGGTTCGCGATATCTAAAATTGTCTCATCCGTTTTTTCTTCATTACAGATTATGTCTTCAGCTGATTCAAATTCGGAACGGCAGACTAATGAATGGTTAAGTACCTATAAAAAAATGTCAGACATCTCAAGTTGTTCACTCAATGGGAACCACAAAGTACTACTACAGTCGTCCAGAAACTACCGTGTGTGCAACTACCTAGTCATTCAGGTACAACCGACTATTCCTATACATAGTTGTCCGAGTCTGGATGACTGGAACACATTGTGGTCGTCTAGAAATCGGTGACCAGTTCAGCGAAAATTAAAACAAGAAAACGAAAAGAACCATAATCAAACAACCAAAATGGATCACTTAGTTATCTCCAAATTAACCTTCTTCAGTGGATGTCTTTTCAATTAAATTAACATAATTTTGTTGGATGTTTGATTCATCTAAGGTTTGGATATTTTTCCAAGATTTTCAATCGTGGAATCTTCCATAATAATGATTTACGGATTATTTATGTTAGAGCATAGCTCGGTTGAACTCACCAAGCGTTGGTATGTCAAGTTTGGTTATCATATTTTAGTGTGTCAATACTTATCTAAAGTCGCTTGATTATATACTAGAGTCAATTTCATTTAGGTTAGACTAGAAAGTCTGGGAATGTTGAGACATACAAGTATTACTCCGAAGACCTGAAGAATGTGAAGAAGTAGCGAACTACAACGATGACATCATCCTTCCCCTTGAGGTTAGTAATATTGACTTGAACTGTTTCATTCCTAACGTATCTTTCAAGTCGTGCTATATTAAAAACATAACTGCGAAGCTGTATATACAGTACATATTGTATGATACTCTAGTGATTTGACATGGTCATATTTGTATGATCATAGTATTAGGGAATTAGACTGCGAAGTATAACGCTTATCTTTTGAACTTCGTAGATATGACATCGACATAATCTTGTATATACTGTTGTGATTATGTTAATGGGTTATGGTGAAGATTTCTAACTAGGAAACAATGTTTTACATTTTTTTAAAGGAAGTACATTCATGAACTTTTTTTGTGAATAGAAAGGGAAATCATTAGGCTTATTGGTTCGGCTATTCATTGCAAATCTTTGGATGACCAATATGTGTGAGATGGTAGAACTGATCTTAACCTTGGTTATGTATCTTGGTATAACTAATCACAATGCCTGACTTATGATTTGGTATGACTAATTTTATTAATTGGTGTAACCGATCCTAACTAATCACCATGAGATTCAAGTGGTGTTGTGCAGGTTATTATTGAAGATTAAAGAAGATTTGAAGACAAAGAAGATTTCTTATTTGTTCTCATATCTTTGTGTGTGTACAAACCTTGATCGGCTGGGATCCAACTAGAATCAGATTTATTCGATTAATTAGTTGCGTGAGATCGGCATCACTTTATATTTTCTCGTTGAGATCTATACTGATTGGTTGTGAATCTAAACTTAACTACTTTGGTAGTTATTGGATAGATTGATCAAACCAGGCAAAGGAGTTTATTAGATTAAACGGAAGAGCCTTTGCGTATGACTTGAGATATCTTTATCTTGAAGAATCAAAAGAGTTGTTACCAAACAGATTTATTGTTCCTTTACTATTTGGAATACGATCCAAAGGAATTGTACCAGTGTGTGGCCTTCGAAGTCGGAAGCACGGGGATACTGAGGAAACTAAGTGAACTAGGGTAGTTGCTTAGTCTCTACTATACGAAGTTGGTGTATATTTTGTATAGCGGCTTAATTATAAGAGTATTCAATTCTGGACTAGGTCCCGTGGTTTTTCTGCATTTGCAGTTTCCTCGTTAACAAAATCTTGCTGTGTCTTTTACTTTGATTTCCGCATTATAATTGTTTATTATAATAAAGTAAAATACACAAACGTTAACTGCGATATACTTGATAGTGATCCTATAGAGTTTGGTTAAGTCCGAACCTATTATCAAGTATCACACTTTGGTGGTCGTATTGTCTCGATCTCGAATCCATAGTGTAGATGGTGAAATTTGGATAAGAGGCAGAATGTCATTTCAAGACCATAGACAAAATTCAAATCTTACGGGAGAGATTAAGCCCTTGGTCCTCAAGATACTCATAGACACGATTTCTAGTATACGTCCCGTGAGACACTGCTGGTCGTGATGCTGTGACTCCTAGCGCACATCCTCGATGAGATACTGCTGGTCACGTAGGTTCTGTAGAGTGTAAAACGTCCCCAGTAGACTTATGAACCAGAACATCCACAATTCCATCATGTCTTCGCGAGACGTAGTTGATTGTGATGCCATGATTCCAAGTATACATCCTCGACGAGATACTGCTGGTCATGTAGGATCTGTAGATGCGTAAAAACGTCCCCGACGGACTTATGACCCAGAGCGGAGACATACATGTCTCCTATAAGCACGACTCACCCTATTTGAGATCAGGGACTGATTCCTAGTACATCATCGCGAGATACACTGGTCATGTCTACTCTAGGCTCTGACTCGACTTACCGAGGCTTCCGAATAATTCCCAGCATATCCCCGCGAGATACAGCCCCATAAATACGGACACAATTGATTCCTAGCACATCTTTGCAAGATACGCTGGTCAAAGACAAGTGAGCCAAAGTCGCGCGGTGACATTAATCGGGCGTACAAAGCCTTTTCTCTCTCTTCATGACGAGTCTCAGCTGACCACAGAGAGATTTGGATATGTTAAGAAAATCTTCGTAGAGATTTTGATCCGTCTACAAAATCTCGGAGAGATTCACATCTCTCTGCAAAATCTCTCTTCAAAATCTCGGAAAGATTCACATCTCTCTGCAAAATCTCAAAGAGATTCACATCTCTTCTCAAAATCCCGGAGAGATTCACATCTCTTCACAAAATCTCAAAGAGATTCACATCTCTTTTCACAATCCAAAAAGGATTTACATCTCTCCGCAAAATCTTAGTGAGATGCAAATCTCTCGGGAAATCTCATACATGGCCGAATATTCCCCATAATAGGCACACGCCTTACCTCGGGCTCAAGACTATTTCTTAGCCTCTCAAACACACTCACGGCTAGTAAATTAAGCCTGCATTATAGTGTCTATCCAAAAACGTGGATAAGCTCTCTTGAGCTCCGCATGCTCAACAAAGGGACCCAAAAGCAATAATATGGTCTCTACATGACATATGTGATCGCTGATAACCATACCGAACCGAACCATGCGCAGCCCTAGTGATCGGCCTTGGAGAGAGGGAGATCAACCTCTGCTCCTCTCACACTCTGCACACGATTCCTGAGGCATTCCATTTATTTTCACGTGACTCATCCTAGTCATTCTCACAAATGAGAGAATATCTCTCTATCTTGGCCAACTCGGCTAAAGAGAATATTTCTCTCTCTCAACACATCATCACAAAGGCTGACTCAGCTTCACACAAATAGGGGGATAACAATTATGGTTTTGGTCTGGCGGTCTACGGCATGTGTGAGAAATACCTGGTTGATTTCTCACCGCAGAAGAGAGTAAAGGCGGTGGAATAATGAGATAAACTCAACCTAGTTTATCTCTGTTTATTCCTGAAGAGACGTAAGAATTGCTCCGCACGGCACGGAAAGAAATCCTTATCTTCACCGAGATGATATTAGAGAATTCAGCTATAAATAGGTCCTCTATTTCTCCAAGCTATCACGATCTTTCTCATAACCTCTCAGAGCAATTCTTCTTCAAACCCTAGAATTCTCTGATCTCTCTCTTCGTCTGCTTCCCTCCCTAAGACCATCCCTAAACCTCTCATGTGATTGAAGCCTCCTTTGAACGGCCACTGTACGTGGTTTAGGCAAAGACTGTTCGTTCTCAACCTCCCGTAACTCACTTTCAGAAACCCTAGAATCCCACTTTAGCCTCTCACCGATTTTAGGTAACTACACATAGACAATCACACAAAGTGTGAACCGATTAGTTGTATTGTCTCGACGCTGTCCATAGACGATCACTTTTGGTAGAGGACTTATAAGTTGAAACAAAAAGATTGTGAGTGTACCCTCGTCTTTTCAATTTACCGATTAAATCATTGATTTCCAATGAATTAAATGATAAGATTTAATGAAATAATAAATTTGAGCATAATAATATGCTAATTGAACAGATTTGTAACATAAGGTTAATACTTTTTTAATGAGTTCTTAGTGAAAACGAAGATTAATGGAGTAGAAGACAAATTGGAGTGGTGATAGTTATAATTAAATTTAATTCGATTTTTGAAGGTGGTAAATAGGAAAAAAATAAAATTGAAAAGTAGTTTTAGAAATTCTAATAAGAATGGAAAATAGGATAAATGGGGGTGACGAATAGGTGAAGCCTTATATAACGCGAAGTTGCATTTATTTTTATGAATTTTTGATCCCATGTCCACAGATAGGCGCATTGCGCGTGTGATTTCGCTAGTAAAAAAACAACAACTCTCCTTTAGTTTCAAATTCAGTAAGGCCGAGCACTATGATAAGTGATTTCGCTTCGCTATAGCTTAATTGTAGCGAAAACCAACTACTATGGGCTTCCATACCGCTTTATAATAACGATATTTCTTAGCTACACTTTAAAGTTGATCACATATGATCCACTTTGTAGCTAAGGGAAATCACACGGATACTCAGTCTTCGTGGGATTTCTACTTTACGGACACTGAGTATCCGTATAATATTCAACGGATACCCAGTATTCGTTCTGGTTTTCATTATTTTACGCTTATACTTCTCTTTTTCACTGTATTTATTTATTTATTTTTAACAAAACGGATACTCAATATCCGTATCACAATATTTGCACGGAAACATATTGTTTTAGCTAAGGGATACCTTTTCACATAGTGACTAGTTAAGGGATATCCCTTAACATAGTGCTTGGCCAGACTTGGCAAAATAAGAAAAATAAATCAAATTCAGTCTATTTCTTCATTCGTCCCCCTTCTCCTTTCGCTCCTAAGCCTCCTATGGATTTCACATTAAATTACGATATCACCCAAACCGCAAATTTCATACACACTGGAAATTTCACCAGAGTTGCTTTACAGGTAAATTATTTATCATCTTCATCCCTTAAACCCTAGAAAAACCCAAACTTTGTTTTGCCCCCAATTTTAAGTTTGATTTGCGTTTCTGTGTACCTGTAGTTTCCAGATAATTTATTGAAGGATTCGATTAAAGTTGTGGGTGAACCTAGAAAGGAGCTAATTTACTAACTAATAGAAACGAATCATCAGATGATAGAAAAGAAATTGGGCTGTATGTATTGGCAGATACTACATATGGGAGTTGTTGTGTTGATGAAGTTGGTGCTTCACATGTTGATGCTGATTGTGTTGTTCATTATGGTCATACTTGCTTCAGCCCGTCAGTATTTCTCCATTTATTTATTTTTTATTTTTTTGATCTAAAAATTGAATCTTTATTGAATTTCTTGATTGAGTTCAATTTGGGGTTTTAAGGTTTTTAGCATGTTTTTCTTACTTGTGTGTAGAACTACAACTTCACCGGCATTTTGTGTTTTTGGAACACATTATGGAGCTGAAGGCAGTTCGCGCCTTCATTTTGCAGATGTTACTAGTTCGGTTATTAATCCATTACAAAGTAAAACACCTAGTGTGAAGCTTGAATCTTCAAATGGCTGTACTGCAAATGGAAGTCACGATGATTGCGAAGGAACAGATTCTACATTAGATGGTTTTAAACATTCCATTGGAGGCTTGACTTGGAATTTGCCCCAAGGCCACAAGATGGAGGACTACATGCTCTTTTGGATAGGCTTAGAGAATCCTGCCTTTTCAAATCTTGTGCTCACCTACAATAGCAGTGATATAGGTATGTTTTTCATGTTTTAGGTTTTAGCTTGAGATCTTCTCATTCTTAAATGGCTTTTGAATCCGCCATTTAATTGATGTCTGGGAGTTTGAATTTTGTTGACAATGGTTTCAGTCAGATATGATCCTGTGGAAAATTGTATAATGAAAGACGTGTCTCAAACGAAAAAGATTCTTCAGCGTAGGTATTACTACTAAATGGTCCCCATCTTGTCTTTCAGATGGTAGGTGTACGTATGTTGCTAGAAGTTATATCTAATATGGACATGTGTTTGTGTAGGTATTATATTGTCGAGAAAGCAAAGGATGCTAACATTATCGGGATTTTGGTCGGTACTCTTGGTGTAGGTATGTTCCATAATAGAGTTATTATCACACTATACTTGTAAATATATTTGTGCAGATTACTAAACTGTTACTTCATTTGGACTGGAAACCCTAGTTGTTTAGCTAAATTTAATCTCAGTTTCTTCAGATTTTTATAGAACTTAGTAGTTCAAGATTCGGTGTTGTGTCACAACACGATTATTAATTACGGGACCATACTGAGTTTTGTATTTGGCAAATGTGAATGCAGCTGGTTATCTTAATATGATTAATCAAATGAAAGCTCTCATTGCCAGAGCAGGGAAAAAGGCGTATACTCTTCTTATGGGAAAGCCAAATCCTGCAAAACTAGCTAACTTCCCGGAGGTAAATAATTTTACCCAGACATCCAAATCGTTGCCATGTTCAACACTTCAACTGCTTGGGATGACTACGGATATATTATCTTACAAAATTTGCTTCGTTGTGGGCAGTGTGATGTTTTTATTTATGTCTCTTGTGCCCAAACTGCACTTTTGGATAGCAAAGATTTCTATCTCCAGTGATTACACCCTATGAAGCCATTCTTGCTTTCAACAGGTAAGCTTACAATCGACTAATTATGTCTTTATCTATTCTTTACTAGACATTCCGAGTTATTTAGCTGTTTGCATACTTCGTTATGCAGAGTTACATTGTCTGTTCCTTTCATTTATTTTTGGAATCCATAGGTATTTGCAACATCTTGGAGTTCAATCTGGTTGTGAAAACCGCCTATCATGTTCAGAATTATGTTAATAAAATAGTTGACATTTAGTTTCTTTGATATTGAATTTGCTCATTCTTACTAGTGACTCTGCAGAGGGAGTCACTGGACTGGGGAATATGTGATAGGCTTCCAGGATTTGATGACATCTTATCAGTTTAGTGTTGATGGAGGGCCCGAAGAAGCTCGTTTTTCCTTCAGGAAGGGTTGTTATGTAGAAGATTTCAATCAGCAAGGTCTCTCTAATTTTCTCCGTGTCTGTGTATGCACACACCATGTTTCCTGTGTTTAAGTATGATATTTGACCTGCAACTGAAACCTAAGATCTACACCATCAAGTTGTGATGATGGGCGATATCAGAATCGGCTATCTAATTTCCGTCTGTGGACACGTATCCATCATCGGCATTGTAGGCTCTAATCAACTAGTGCCCGTATTTATTTAGTATATTTCATTAGTATCTTCTTTTAATTCCCTTCAAATGAGTTCTGCAAACTCTTACATTTGCACTGAATTTTGTGTTCATGTTTTGTCTAAATGCTTAGCACCTAAATCTCTGTCATAGTTTACTAACATTTGAATAATGAGCAGAGTCAGTAAACGACGATGAAGATAAGGAAAGAGCAATAACAGATCTAGCTGAGGCAACCCACAAGGCGTTACAACTGCATGACAAGTACCCCAAGTCCATAATCAAAGGAGCAGCTAAATCTGGAGCAGAGTTCTTCAGTTCACGCTCATATCAGGGTCTCGAAATGCAAACTGATGATTCAGTACCTCGAACATTTGTCACAGGAAGAACAGGATGGGCAGCAGGTTACACGAGTGAGCCAAATGAAGAAAACAAATTCATGATCAGGACACCACCAACAATATGCAAAGTTCATCTCAGCAATCTTGTTCCCACTTTCAGCGCAAGCAAACAAGCCAATATGGAGCAACAGAAGAGTGAGGTGATATGCATGGGAGAACCTTGTTGTGAATCAACAGGATTTGATCGAACAACACATAGCAGTAAGCTACGGTTCCTGGAATGAGCCTGATAAATTGATATTTTCTTTCTATCCTGAGTTTATTACAATGATTTGCAATAAATACATCTCACGAACTCTCACCAACTCCCACTGTTAATCTCAGCCGCTGGATACAGAGTATCCTAATCTGGGAGTTTACTAAAAAGACTTCACTAATTAAGATTAAAGACACCAACAATAAGTAAAACAATGGACCAGTCAACCCATAAGGACTCGTACCATAGGTAACATGACAATACCCTCCCCTTTTTAACCATCCTTGTCCTTAAGGATGAAGTCAGGAAACTGAGCTTGAATGTGAGATTTATCCTCCCAGGTAGCATCTTCAGGTGGAGAGTTGGACCACTCAATGAGAATCTGAGGACAGATGTACCTGCACGCAATGTAACTCTAGTATCCAAAACAGCAACCTGAACAACTGCAAAGGTACCATTAGTATCCACCAAGAGTAAAACAGGAGAAGGAAAGGCCTGTAGTCCAATCTTCTTTTTTAGCTGGGAGGCATGGAAGACATGATGTATTCTGAAGCCCACGCATAGTTTCAGTTTATAAGCAACAACTCCCACCCTCTGTTGAACTACCCATGGACCATAGGAAAGTGTAAAGTTTTTTCTCAAAGCCACTGAGGAATGTCTATATGGCTGTAAATTCAAAAATACCAAATCTCCCACAACAAAAGTTATGTCACTTCTTGACTGATCAGCAAAAAACTTCATCCTGTCTTGAGCCTTGTTTAAGTCTTCTTTAAGTAAGTGGAGCATATGGTCTCTCTGCTGAAGATATTCTTGAACACTTGCTACAGAAGTTGTTAATGAACAGGAAAAACCAAGTGGGGAGTAGTAGACCCATATAGAGCTTCGAATAGGGTCATTTTAAGATCACTATTCAACAAGAGCTAGCCAATTTGACCAGAGTTTAGGTGTTGTACATGTGATGCACCTCAAGTATTATTCCAGGCATGCATTAGTCCATTTGTTTGTGGATGGTAAGCTGTGGTGAGCTTCAAGGTGGTACCCAAGAACTTGAACAATTCTTGCCATAAAGTACTGATAAAGATTTTATCTCCGTCAGATACCATTTAGGATGGAAGGCCATGTAACTTGAATATGTGATATAGAAATTCCTTAGCTACATAAATTGCTGGGAATGGATGGACAAGAACAATAAAATGGATGTACTTGGTCAGCATGTCCACAACCACCAAAATAATAGATTTTCTATTAAAGGGTGGTAACACTTCAATAAAATCCATGAATATGTGTTTCCATGCAGTATCTGGAATATGAAGAGGTTGGAGAAGACCAGATGGAACAATATGTTCAGTTTTGTTGCATTGGCACACATCACAGACAGCCACAAAATGCATGATATCTTGTTTCATCTTAGGAAAGAAAATAAATAAGCTCTATCCCTATTATAAGTCCCTAGAATACCAGAATGGCCACTAACTGTTGAAGCATGGATTGAGTGCATGATAGAAGTTCTAATGTCTTTGCTAGAACCAATGTAAATTCTTGTCTTGTATCTGAGAATACCATTTTGAAGAGAATAAGACTTGTGAGAAGGAGTGAGTAATAACTGAGCAATGAGATGTTGAGTTGTAGGGTCCTCCACATAACTACTCAGAACATCGTGAGTCCATTGAGGTTGAACCAAAGAGAGAGCAAGACATTCAGAATTAGAATGAGGTAGTCTGGACAATGCATCAACAACCTTATTATCAAGCCATTTCTTGTATCTGATGACATAGACCAAACATAAAAGCTTCATAAGTTATTTCTGTTGCAATACAGAAGTAATCTTTTGCTACATAAAAAATTTCATACTCTGTGATCAATATTAATGATGAACTGACTATGAGACGAATAGTATTTTCCATTTTTGAACTGCCATTACAATGACCAATGATTCCTTCTCATAAGTAGATAGTGCTAATGCCTTAGGATCAAGTGGTTTACTATAGAAAATAATTGGACTGTCATTCTGCATCAACACAGATCATACACCCCTTGAACAAGCATCAATTGGTAAAGCCAAAACAGGAGCACTAGTCATAACTTGTTCGAGTTCTAGAAATGCTTGCAAAGCAGCTGAAGTCCATTGAAAAGAATCCTTTTTAAGCATGTCTGGGAGTGGCTTGCTAATTGTACCATATCCCTTAATGAATCTTCTGTAATATACACTAAGACCCAAAAATCCTCTCAATTGCTTCAGATTTGAGGGTTGAGGCCAATTTTGCATAGCAGCTATTTTTTCAGGATTGGCAGCAACACTTTCAAAAGTAATCAGATGTCCCAAATATTCTAGTTAAGGCTGAGTAATATAACATTTCTTCTTGTTGACAAATAATGAATGTTCTCTTAATATTTGCAGAGTCTGAGAAAGGTGGACAATATGATCTTCAAGAGAAGGGCTATAGAAAAGTATGTCATCAAAGAAATCCATAATAAATTTTCTAAGAAAAGGTTGAAAAATCTTGTTCATTAGAGATTGAAAAGTAACAGGTGCATTAGTAATACCAAAAGGCATGACTCTAAACTCAAAATGACCATGATAGGTTCTAAACGCAATCTTGTAAATGTTATCAATATGCATTCTTATTTGGTGGTATCCTGACTTTAAATCCATCTTTGTGAAAATAACAGAACCATTGAGTTCATCTAGTAGTTCTTCAATGAGTGGATAGGGAATTTATCCTTAATTGTCAACTCATTCAATTTCCAAAAATCTACACAAAATCTATAAGAACCATCCTGTTAGTACCTAAAAATTACTTCCAGGTAAAACAAATACACCGCTGTGGTACTTTCTTTTAAGTTCGAAAATCAAAATCGAACAGGACAAGCCTAAACCACGATAGCAGCCGTTCCGTCCTTCTTTGGTCACGATGGAGAGGAAGATGGGTTGATCTTAGGGGAGGGAAGCAAAAAAGTTTAAGAAATTGGCAATGGTATTGAATTGTGTGTGTGTTGGGTATTGAAAACTAGGAAGAATACAGAGCTTTTAGGTATGAAAGCTTGTCCTGTTTTTCTAAGTAGCCTATTTATAATAGTTTTAGAATACGCAATGCCGATCTCTTGAGTTGTGGGAGTCGTGAGTTATGGAGAGATGGAGATGGTGGGATAGTGCGAGATAATTTAGGGAAGTTTCTGGAAATCCCTTTTACATTGCACCCACTATCTCTCCTAACTGCAGTGACCGTGTCAACTCTAACTTTTCACATGGGGTGTTTCCACGCCGCATGTTGCCGTAGACCACCATACCAATACCCCATGAAGAATCCCACATGTGATGTATTTTGATGTTTCTTAGGTGTTTTTGATGAATCATAGATCTCATCTTATTTAGGTTAAATCGTAGCCATTGATATGCCTTATAGGCGTGTTAAATTAGAGTTATTGTGAAAACATCTTAGCAAAAGCTATCCGTGGGATTAGGGCGCAATCGTGCCTTGTTGTGGCATACCAGAATAGCTTGGCATGTTAGCGGCTAGTTTATGCACTATAATCTAGCGCGGTATGCTAGCGGTATAAAGTGGCACGATGCCATAACTAAAATGGAAGGAAATATTCAAGGCCATGATCTACTCGTGAGATAATTGAGTACTAAATTACCACATGGCCCTTGATTGGCCTATTTTATGGAGATAAAATAGCGAATGGCGTAGTAGCTAAAATTATGTGCGGGACCGTGCCATTGCCTTGGCCAAAGCTGTCATGGCCGAGAATGGCGCGAGGCATGGTGTCGTTGCCTTGGCAAAAGATGTCATGGCCGAGAATGGAACGCAGCATAGTGCCATTGCCTTGGCCAAAGCTGTCCTGGCCGAGAATGGCGTGCAGCATGGTGTTGTGGCCTTGGCCAAAGCTTCCAAGGCAGAGAATGGCGCGCGCGATGGTGTTATGGCCTTGGCCAAAGCTGTCAAGGCCGTGAATGTTGCGCGGAATGGTGTTATGGCCTTGGCCTAAGCTGCCAAGGTTGGTAATGACGTGTGACTAGGTGTCATGGCCTTGGTCAAAGATGCCAAGGATGGTAATGACACGAGGCTACGTGTCATTTCCTTGGCCAAAGCTGTCATGGTCGTTAATAGCGCGTGGGATGGTGCCATGGCTTATGATGTGGCGCAATGGCGGATATACCACAGGCCATATTTTGCCAAATTGTATTATGGACTTAGCCAATTGTATTATGGACTTAGCCAATTGTTTTGAGATGATTTATTCTGGGATATTAACCCATTTTTATTAGCCAAAGCGTTGTAAGCTACGATGGCTATACCATGGCCTTAGCCATAGTTGGCTAAGATACTTCTTGAGATATGCGGTGCATGCCATGGGCTTGGCCATCCCTAGCCAATATGTTGCGATGCTTATGATTTATCTTCATATATACACAATCTAGGGTTTGAGTTCAAGGAAACATGCCAGGCCTAGATTTGGAAACACAATGCCATTTTTAGTACAAATCTTGAATACAATAGTGCCACTACAGCATGTTCAAGGAACTCGGTCGGGGGAGTTTGCAACTTGATACGATACTGATATGACTATGTATTAAACATAATATTTTTAACGACTCATTGATTCAAGAATGGCGTTCACTCCTATTCCGGATATGAATAATGACATGTATAAGGCATAAAAGACATGTATATCGGCAAATAACAGGGTTTCTGCTGGGGAAAGCCTTGGAATTTGGCATTCGTATGCACCCTCAAAATAATTTTAGGACTGCTGAGTTCGTTAACTGAATACAGTTTATTGATTCTCTTGCGGAATACAAACTACATTTATTCAGATTTAATAATCTTGATACCAGACCAGGGATTATTTATACAACTAGATCAAGGCTAATTTATTACAAATGCTGATAAGACGAGGGTATCCAAATACACCACAATCTTTTTGTTTCAACCTATAAGTCCTCTTACCAAGTGTGATCGTCTATGGAAAAAGTCGAGACAATACAATAACTTTGGTATTCACACTTTGTGTGATTGTCTATGGATACGAGATCGAGACAATACGACAAACAAAGTGTGATACTTGATAATAGGTTCGGACTTAACCAAACTCTATAGGTTCACTATCAAGTATAACGGAGTTAACGTAAAGTGAAATTTACTTTAATTATAATAAAACAATTATAATGCGGAAAGATAAAGTAAATAGCACAGCAAGATTTTGTTAATGAAGAAAACTGCAAATGCAGAAAACCTCGGGACCTAGTCCAGAACTGAATACTCTCATAATTAAGCCGCTATACAAAATCTACACAAACTTCGTATAGTTGAGACCAAGCAACTACCCCTAGTTCACTTAGTTTCCTCAGTATCCCTGTGCTTCCGACTTCGAGAGTCACGCACTGGTACAATTCCTTTTGATCGTATTCCAAACAGTAAAGGAACAACAAATCTGGTTGGTAACAACTCTATTGATTCTTTAAGATAAAGTTATCTTAAGTCATACGCAAAGACTCTTCCGTTTAATCTAATAAACTCCTTTGCCTTGTTAGATCAATCTAACTTTAACTATCGAAATAGTCAAGTCTAGATTCGCAATCAATAAATATAGATCTCAAAGAGAAACTATAAAGCGATGCTGATCTCATGCAACTAATCAATCGAATGAATCCGATTCTAGTTGGATCCCAGCCGATCAAGGTGTGTGCACACAACAAAATACGAAAACCAATAAGAAATCTTCTTCGTCTTCAAATCTTCTTTAATCTTCAATACAATTTGCACAACACCACTTGTATCTCTTGTGATCAATCACACACAGAACCACGTCTGTTAATAATGGATTATCACAAGATGTCGTTAGATCTAACAACATTTTTATAGATCCAGTCGATACTTCAATCTAGTTCGAGTGAATCTTAAATCAGAAGAGAAAATTCTCAAGAATAAACAAACTAGGTGGAATCAAAGTTTCAACAACCGTTAGTCAATCAAATCAATTGAAAACTAATAACACTTTAACTATCTAGTTTCCCAACAACGGTACTCATAGAGCTTCTTGATCCCATAAAGGACAAACCGAAAGGATCTTACAAATCTAAAAGACTTGTAAACAACCTACCTGAGTTAAGCACAAAGGTTTCACATACCACTTTAGATAACTAATATTAAAACCAAAACTACACGTAATTTAGTTTTAATATGTTATCAAGGAAACAACTGCTCGAAGCAATTTTTCCGAATAGTTTAACAAATCGACTAAGAAACTTGATTCCCTTGTTAAACCGATTGCGTATGTGCAATCACTTATTTCGATAAGACAAAAATAAAGATCAGAATTAATTTTATTTCTCTTATCAAACTCTAATTATTCAGACAATAACTTAGACCTTTCTCTTTAGACAAGACAAACACTAGGTTAATTAACTAGTTTTTCTTGTCAAGGAATCCGATTAGACTTGAATAACCGAATACTCCAATTTGATAAGTCTAACTAAGATCAGATTTAGCTTAGTTTCTCTTATCTGGAATTAATTTGGACTAAACAAATGTTCTCGTATTTTGTTAAGCCATAAACTATACATACAAACCAAAATAAATTGACTTGCACAATTATTTTCTTAACCGGAAGCAATTGAAACAATCATAGACATTATAGCACCGCAATTGCACCGAATTTCTTTAAGCAAAAACACTTGATACCCAACAATAAAGAAGATACCAAAGAATAAGCCAAATAAATTGACACAGTTTTTCTTAACCGGAAACAATTGAATCACATACACACACATCCATACATAATAATGGAATATATCAATTGTACCGAAATTTTGTTAAGCAAAAGCAAAATATATGCAATATAAACAGGCTTTTCTTAAACAGGAAAACGATTAACTAACAAATTCGTTACCTCAAATTCCGCAGCCTCTTCTCCCCAGAAAGATATAACATTAAGCGCAAGTTCAAATAAGAAATCTTCCTCAATGTGTTGTCATCCTCTCGCAAGAACAAATGAACAACAACAAAAGCAACATTTACCAGAGAAAGGTTGAAACGGTTTTAACTAATGCGTGCCAATAGCAAAAGTTGAAAACCCGAAACACATATGTTATGCTAAACACAACTCATGTAAACATAAATTGATTCAACATATTGTGACTTTTTACATATGAGTTTCAATCGGAACACCTTATGATCCTTTTATAAAGCCTACCAACATGGGCTAGAACTTAATCCCGCTAAATCAAAAACCACACAAACCATAAGGGTCATATCATATGAGATTGCATATTAAGGTTAATGAAAACCGAAATCAGACATCTCATAAACCGAATACACATAGCAAAAACATAAGCATTCATTCACATGCTATGTAATCGGTAACTATCACAAGAAAAATTATAAAATAATAATTTTATTTATTAATAATGATAGTTTTATTCAAAAATAGACCTTATACATTAATTGAAGTGAATCAAAACATTGATGTTTATTTCATACAATAATGGAAGCATGTCTCGAGAGACTTGTAAGCAACCACCTCTTGTTTTTCAAGATTTTCAACTTGTTTCTTCATGTCTACAAGATCATCTTTTGTTTCATCAATCCTATCCTTCAGCCAATCTTGATTTCGAACCGTCATTATGAGATTGGTTCTTAGTTCTTCAAAACCATGGATATAGTTAATAATACTATCAGAAGGTATCCACTTGATTTCTTTTGGATCTTGAAGGTTATAAGCCAACAGACATGACTCATCTTGGGATCCAGTAGAACTATCAGATTCATAATCAGACATGATTTTTGATATGATCTTTTTCTTTCTTTCTGTATTGATTCCTTGACAATCCTTAACTGCGAGTTATTGGAGGCATGCTCAAGGATTTAAAATAAGAATTAATCAGGGTTTCACAATACAAGCAAGAGAAAGTTTCTTTTAAGAAGAAACAACTTTCAGACCGAAAATACAAAGGAATTTTCGAAAATATATAGAGAATATATTTTGTTTCTTGTGTCCGATATTCTCATGCTGGAAGATTTATTAAAACTCGAAATTTTCAAATAAACCCTAATATGAAAGATCATAATAAACATGAACATTATTTTAGACAAAATGGATTCACAGAATATCCAAAAATTATTACAGATTTTCTGATACAAACACAAAAACACGTGCTCTCGTTTATGTGCTTGCTCATCCCAAAAGTTATGAGAATGAACTTGGATGAGGGTGCACAGACTCCATACAATTAGGTTGTATCGGAGTAAGCCTTATCGTGCTTACAACGAGTATCATAAACATAGTTCATGTTTCATTTTGGAAATTTCTGCCTAAAGTATTTTCTCCCAAGAAGATGATCTTTCCTTGATCTAAAGGTATGATCATGAGGAGAAATTGTACTGATGTGATAATTTTCAGAGATGGATAGATCTCTCTTAACTCTTTCAATGAGATTTTCATAAGATTTTCTCATTATCAGGATTTCCTTATTATGCACATCAACTTGGTCATTTGAAACAATTATCGGAAATTTTCCTTGATTGTTTCTCTTGGCAGATTACCGTCCCTTTCTTCTGGAAATGTTCATCATGTAAACATAGGTTGTTTCAACATGAGTGAGGAGGAACCTTTTTCCAAAAACTATTATCAACTCTTTCTTCTGATTCTTTTGAGTTGATTTTATCGGGTTGGGGTGTATTCTGTCTTTCTACCGAGGAATGATCTTTCAGTTTTTTATGACAAGAAACTTCTCTTAATAGTTTTACAAGAGTATTTTGAAGAAGTATAAGTTTCCTGTCAAGTGACTGAAAGCTGTATTCCTTGAGATCTTTCTCACGAGATCGGTTAAAAGTTTCATTTGGACAAGATTTCGTTTGATCATCAGTAGTTGTAGAAAATGGTTTTTCATTCTCTTCTGACTTGATGTAGTTAGTTAGACTACCATCATCAAGATTTGTTTCAGACGTGATCAAACAAGTCTTGTTGTCAAAATCTGTAAAATTCGAGCAAGGACTTTTGGTTTCCTCATCAGAAGAAATTACAACAGAATCATTAGTCAGAGTCATAGGATGAATCTCTTGTTCTTGAATAAGAGATTTACCAAGAGCGTCTACTTTGACTGTGAGATCCATATTCTCTTTGGTTAATATTTAGTTGAATGTCTTTTTCTCTGATCTCTTGCTTAAGAAGATTAGATTATGTCTTTAATATTAACATCATTGCAGACAGAGATCTTATAGGCTTTAGGAATTTTACCAACTCTTTATCATCATCTTCTTTTACTTCAAAGAAAGACTCAGATGTACTCTTAATTTTTGTAACTCCTGGATCATGAGTTAACGAATGAGTGACATCTTCAACTTTTGAGTATTCGTACTCTTGCATAACGTTAACTGAATCATCCATTAAATTCAATTCTTATAGGTTGGATCGCACCAAACACAGATTGTTAGATCTTTTTCGTGTTTACCCGCTCTGATACCAATTGAAAAGACGAGGGTACCCAAATGCACCATAATCTTTTTGCTTCAACCTATAAGTCATCTTACCAAGTATGATCGTCTATAGACAAAGTCGAGACAATACAACAACTTCGGTATTCACACTTGTGTGATTGTCTATGGATACGAGATCGAGACAATACGACAAACAAAGTGTGATACTTGATAATAGGTTCGAACTTAACAAAACTCTATAGGATCACTATCAAGTATAACGGAGCTAACATAAAGTGCAATTTACTTTAATTATAATAAAACAATTATAATACGGAAAGATAAAGTAAATGGCACACAAGATTTTATTTACGAGGAAAACTGCAAATGCAGAAAAACCTCGGGACCTAGTCCAGAATTGAATACTCTCAGAATTAAGCCATTATACAAAATCTACACCAACTGTGTATAGTTGAGATCAAGCAACTACCCCTAGTTCACTTATTTTCCTCAGTATCCCTGCGCTTCCGACTTCGAGAGTCACACACTGGTACAAATCCTTTTGATCGTATTCCAAACAGTAAAGGAACAAAAAATCTTTTTGGTAACAACTCTATTGATTCTTTAAGATAAAGATATCTTAAGTCATACGCAAAGGCTCTTCCGTTTAATCTAATAAACTCCTTTGCCTGGTTAGATCAATCTAACTTTAACTATCGAAATAGTCAAGTCTAGATTCACAATCAATCAATATAGATCTCAAAGAGAAACTATAAAGCGATGTTGATCTCACGCAACTAATCAATTTAATAAATCTGATTCTAGTTGGATCCCAGCCGATCAAGGTTTGTGCACACAACAAAATATGAAAACCAATAAGAAATCTTATTCGTCTTCAAAATCTTCTTTAATCTTCAATATAACCTGCATAACACCACTTGAATCTCTTGTGATCAATCATACACAAAACGGAGTATGTTAACAATGGATTATCAAAAGATGTCTTTAGATCTAATAAAAGTTCTAAGATCCCGTCGATACTTCGATCTAGTTTGAATGAATCTTATATCAGAAGAGAAGATTCTCAAGAATAAACAAACTGGGTGCAATCAAAGTTTCGAAAACTGTTAGTCAATCCCATCAATCGGTTCTACCAATCACTAGGATCGGTTATACCTTAGTATGGAAATACTTGTGATCGGTCACACAAGTCACTAGGATCGGTTACACCAGTTACAAAGATCGGTTCCATCTACACATGGTATTGCTTGTGATCGGTCACACCAGTTAACAGGACCGGTTACCAATTACAAGGATCAATTAAACAACACTTGTGATCGGTCACACCAAATACTAGGATTGGCCATACCAGTTACAAGGATCGATCATACCAACACATGGTGATTACTTAGAATCAGTTTCACCAATTAATAAAATCCAGTTGTTAGAGCACAACTCGGTCGAACTCGCAAGCGTTGCTATCTCAAGCTTTTTGTCAAGTTTAGTTGTCAAAACTATAAGTCTTGATTTCTAGTCTACTTATAACTAAGTCTCGGATTAGGATAAAAAGTGTAGTTGAGCATTAGACTTCACGGCGTTCATCGATTGAAGATGAAGAACTACTAAGGAGAGCTTGTGGAACTTCATCAACAAAAGGTATGAGGAGACTTGAACTCATCTATCACTCAAAAGTCCATCTACTCTATCTCCTATTTGAGACAAAAGTCGTATAGCTATATAGATTTCGATTATACACATTTGATATTTCGAGCTGAGTTTAACTCGCTTACATATTTCTCGAAATATGTGGTTGTAAGCTTTCGCTTTAACCAAGTTCATCTTATATTCTTGACGAAAGTCAAAAGATGATCATGTTAAAATCGCCTAGTAACATCTTACATGATTTATGTGAGACAGTCATTTGATGTAGACTCGGAATGTTTGGTATTGATCATTCGATCACTTGAAAATTGCTTTGAAGCTAATAGTTTGTGTGAGACAGCTATTGCCGTCTTCCGAGAATATTTCAATGATTGAAATGGGAGTTTAGAACAAATAACCATGATTGGATATAGCATAGTATGCGTACTTGTATGCTAACTGTTGCAAGTTATTCCAAGTCCGGGAATTATGGTATGCATACCCGTATGCGTACTAATGGTTTAACGGAAGTCCGTGAACTTAGTATGCATACCAGTATGCGTACTGGCATGATCTTCAAGTTCCAGGATTTAAATGAGTTTGGAAGGTATGCGTACTCGTTCGCATACTGGCGAACCCAAACTTAGTCCAGCCACTTAGGTATGCGTACCGTTTGCATACTTGAGTAGGTTATGTTCTAAAATCGGTTTGTTCATGAACTAATACATTTATATATTAAGGAATGCAATCTTTTGCAAACCGTGGCTATAATGTTCATGAATTAATTCAAGTGAATCAAAATAGATTTTGCTTTAATTGTGTCTTGTATACTTCTATGAGAATATAAACAATTGAACAACTCTATAACTAGTTTCATTTGAGTCATTTGAATTAGTTATGGTTAAGATGAATAAGGTTGATATGAAAGTGTTCATATGGGTAACTTCGGTTAACTATTGTTGAGCCAACAAGGTGTACATGTTTAGGTACGGTTACTCATATCTAAATGAAGTTACTTTTCATTTGTGTGTGACAAGCTAAGTTCGATCTAACGGTTGAAAGATATTAGCTTTAGTCTAATCAGGTTTTCATCTAACGGTGAATATTGAATGCTTTGTTACCAAGGTGATATTGATTGCAAACCCTGATTTGAAAACTATATAAGGGAGAACTCTTGCAACTGGGAAACCTAATTCCCACACCTCCTTTGTGATACTAGTTGCGACTAGAGTCAATTCTCCTTTAACTTTAGGTTTTTTCCAAAACCCTGTAGGTTAACGACATGAAGACTTCATTGGGACTGTGAAGTCAGACCCAACTATTTTCTCTGTAGTTGCGTGTTCTGATCTTGCTGTTTTCTATCGTGATTGAGTACTATCTTCTCTAAGATTTGCCCGAGATTTAATCTCCGATAGGCAAGATAAAAAGTAGTCACAAACATCTTCGTCTCATCATTTGTGATTTCACAATATCTTGTTTCACTACCATACAATTAAGATTATTGTGAGGTGATTGATATTACTAGGATGTTCTTCGGGAATATAAGCCCGGTTTATCAATTGGTTCCTTTTCACCTTTATTTATTAAAAGGCGGAACAAAACTCTTAGGTATTTCTGTGGGAGACAGATTTATCTATTCAATAGACTTTTCTATGTGAGACAGATTAGTTTATCAAGTCTTCGACTTTGGGTCGTAGATACTCTTAGTGGTGGGTGAGATCAGCTAAGGGAATCAAGTGCGCAGAGTCCTGCTGGGATTCATAGGCGTAAGGAACGTGATTGTACCTTGATCAGTGTGAGATTGGTTAGGTCTCAACTACATTTCAGTCCGAAGTTAACTTGTAGTAGGCTAGTGTCTGTAGCGGCTTAATACAGTATGGTGTTCAAATCTAGACTAGGTCCCGAATTTTTTCTACATTTGCGGTTTCCTCGTTAACAAAATTTCTAGTGTCTGTGTTGTTTCTTTTCCGCATTATATTTGTTTATATAATTAAAATATCACAGGTTATGCGTAAGTTCAATCAGTTTGTGAATCCGACCTTTGGGTTGTTGATTAAATTGATTGACACTTGGATATTGGTTTTTGATACCGTCCAAGTTATTTCTTATATTCAATCGGGCTCGCAAATTCCTATTTGTTTGATTGCAGATTGAATTGAGAAATTGAGATATAACTCTTGCATATATTTTTCTTAAGATTGAGTCTGACTGTCTAGTTGATTCTCTTGAAAGTATATTGGAGTTAGTCCATACAGATTGCTAAATGAAATATTGGGTGAGGTTGTTAGACCCCCGCTTTTTCAATTGGTATCAGAGTAGGCAAACATGTTTAAGACCTTATAAGTCTGTGTTTGTAGCGATCTTACTCTATGGAAAATAGTGTTATCTCTGACAACACAACACCAGTTCAGAAACCTTCTGACTTGGTTCAAAGTCTTGAGTCTCCTGAGAAATCTCTCACGTCTTCTTCATTGACTGAAACTGAGTTCAACTGGGAAAAACGCCTAGATGAACAGTTGGATGACCTTTCAGATGAAAGTGATTCAGATGAGAGACAAGATGTTGATGAGGAAGTCTCATAATATATCAAGCTTTTCGACCATCTCATAAAGAAAAAGAAGTCAACTGCTTGCTTGGCTGAATTTCTTACTCCTCTCTGTCTAGAAAACAGGAAATTGAGAAAACTCTTTAAGGGATATGATTGTGGTTATAAACTCTTACAATCGCTTCTTCAAAATCGTGAAGAAGATGTGCGTTCAAAAAATTCTGAGTGTGATAATCTTCGTCGAAATCTCTTTGTGTTGAAAGAAAGACTTGCAGAAACTGAAGCAATATATGACTCTTAACAAAAATGTGTTAATGACAGAGAAATTGGCTTTCTTGCCATAGAAAAACAATTGGAGACTGATTCAGATGCTTCTCTTGATAAGGTCAAATCACTGGAAGATAATCTGAAAAGATTCAATGCTAGCTTCACAAAATTATCCACTATGCTGGGAGAATGTAAAGGACATCGTGATACACGTGGTCTGGGCTATAAAGGAATAGACGCTCCAAGTGCTAGTAAAATCAATTTTGTCTGTGCTAATGACAAATTCCTAAGTGAAAATTTCACTGATATCAAAAATGAAAAACTACCTTCAGCAGCTGATGTTCCTATTAACAAAGATTGTCAACATTCAAAAACAGCTCATATGAGAACAGTCAAGAACATTCCCTTTAACTGTTATTATTGCAGAAACAAAGGTCACCTTGAAAGGAGATATCGTGTTCGACTGCGGAATGAAAAACTACATAACATTCTTGTATGGATGTCTAAAGAAGTAATCAAACCTGCTTCTCATTATGTTGGTGTGAAAGGTCTAGTCTGCAATCAAGAAAAGTGTTGTGATGGGCCAACTCTTGATTGTAAATATGACACAAAATCTGTTTACAATTGTAAAGGGAAGGATGTTATATGGACGACCGACTCCTTAAATTACTCTGTGAAGAGAAAAAGTCATCAAAGGAAGAAGAAAACTTCAAACTCCTTGTCTCTTGCTGAAAAAATTCTTGATTCTAAAGTGTCTGTTCCCGAATACATTCACATCAATAATCGTGTCTCAGAGCTCAGGGCCAGTATCAATAGACTCAAACGCAATATTAAGAAGGCGATAAAAACTGCTGCATCAGGTAATACTTGTTCTCCGCTTACTAATTCTCTTGAAAAATCTTGTGATTTTTCTGATGTCAGTCAAAAAAGAAAAAGGGAAAATGTCAATACCCTTGGTGAGCTACATGCTTGTCAAACTACAACTTGACTACTGACTATTGAGTATCCTCTTTGAGACCGTGTGAGGATACTCATAATTTTCGAAAAGCTCTTCTTCTTGACAAAGTGGTCTCTGTTGTATCTGGTTGTCTTTTAAGAATAAAATGATCATCTTACTGTTGAGCCCTGCTCCAGTCAATTATTACATATGTAATATATTTGATCAGTAACTCTTGAGAAAATTCTCTTTGTTGCTCACTTTGAAAACACTCGTTTTTCTTCCTAATGACAGTTGATTTGTTGTCTATCAACAATTATCTTATGATCTTTTCTTTTGAACTAAGATTTTCCGTCAATATGTTTAGAATTTGTTTTTGATTTTCATCAAAACTACTTCTTAATTAGGTTCCATTGTTCTCTTGGTTTTGAACCTGGTTCATAACTATGAGCGTGCGTGCACCTGGCCCATTACCAAACGTAAACGAGTAACCTTAGGGTTTCCCTATGAATATCTCATATATATATATATATATATCATGAACTCTTCCTCTGATATATACTCTTTCAGTAACGTCAAAATTCTCCTGTGAGATTATGGTATGCACAATGGATGGATACAAAAAGGAAGACAATGTTGAAGGAGACAAAGTTATTGAGTTTCACGAAAATCCTCTCTCCATAACCTGCTTTCATCCAGTTGATCATGAAAAAGATCTGTCAGTTCAGATTTCGTCTCAATTGGTTGGAAATCTTCTTCGATATTTTGGAGTTGTTCGTGAACAGCTTGAAATTACAACAAAGAATCTTGAATTTCTGAAAACCGAACTGAAGAAAGCAATTGATGAACTTGTTTGTGTTCGATCTCTGGTTGCTGATTATGTCTGAAGACCTTCAGTTTTGTTCTTCTTATGAGTTATTTTGTTTTATCTAGGAAACTTCTTATGAGAATTTATTTTTGTGTTTTAAGAAGGATAACTAGGGATTGGAATACCAATTATTGTGAGTACACATAGCTATTGCCAACGATTTTCATCTTGCAATGTTTTTAGATTATTTATTTAAATTCTAAAGTTTATTTGGAAGATGATTTTGCAGTATTAATCTTTATTGGTTTTATATATTGCAAAAATTGTTATGGGATATGTGTGCTTGCGTCCGTGAACTATGATTGTCCCATATATGTCAAAAGTTAAGCCTATTATGTCATTATGCAAATATTGATGGAAGATAGGATCAACTTTTGATTACAAAGATAAAGTCTATTATATGTCTTTATGCAAATATTGATGAAAAACAGAATGAATCTTTGAATATTTCGCAGTATTGATCTTTCCCTGATCCACTTCTATGTGAAAGTACTGTGCGGCTCCGTAAGATCTCTTATGATGAGCATTTATGATTAAATTAATCATGGGTTTTCTTGCGGTTAATTTAATTGAGTTTTCTGGATACAAAGTCATGTTTCATGTAATTTGTTAATGTCCAAAGAAATCCTTCTTTTCTTGTAAAAGTAAGGTCGCTCTTGTTGTTCTTTCGGGAATGAAATTATATGGGGGAGAGTTCTTAATTGAACTTGTGCTTAATTGCCAAATCTTTGTGGGGAGTGCGGCTGTGGAATATTGTAAGAGTTATCTTGTATCTTTATAAACTCCTTGATGAATACACTAAGTTTCGACTATGTGAAATCATCGAAACAAAGTTGATATGTTCTCTTTTAGTCATGATGAAGTATCTCTATGAGAATTTGATTATGATCCCACTAGTTTTTGTACCTTTGCCAATTTATATTGACAAAAAGGGGGAGAATAAATGTGTAGTTCACACTACAAATACATATGGTTTACGGATCATTATGTAAGGGGGAGTGGTTTTCATTGTGAGATGAAGTATTGACTAAGGGGGAGTGATACATATCACCATAGTATTGTTGTCAAAGTTGTGATACTATTGGACTTTGATGTTGTTGTTGATGGTGGTTTTTAGTTCAAGGCTAAAATTGTAAAATCCTGTATTTTGTGTGCCTGCTTTCTGCAAAGAAGTAGAGCTGCCAAGAAGCTGATGAGTGTCCATATCTCTCTGCTTACACATGAACTA
Organism: Papaver atlanticum; assembly: GCA_023531105.1. NCBI lineage: Eukaryota > Viridiplantae > Streptophyta > Magnoliopsida > Ranunculales > Papaveraceae > Papaver > Papaver atlanticum. The sequence continues at coordinate 2,541,916 of JAJJMB010002020.1, forward strand.
TTTAGTTTAATACTTATGAAATTTATTTAGAATAATATTGGTGCATCAGCAACAATCCCAAATATTCTGTAAATTTTATTAATCTCCCGCCTGCATTATTCACTAACGCATGGATTGCTGAATATTTTTCCTATGCTATGTTCCTCGGCTTAACCCTTAATATTGACATGATATGACAAGAAATGTTCGTTCGCAGCTGACCAACATGAGTTTCCCGAAGTGTTAGGATTAAGATGTGCATGAAAATATTCAATCAAAGGCACGCAAGCTGCGCTACTCTCGAATTAAAAATTAGTGATTTTGTATGAACGCACAAAATCCACCAGAAATTGATTGATTTTTTGTTAGCTCACAAATTCAATCTTTCTAACCTAATTTCATTAATTTACAAAAATTAGGTTTTTTGCGGCCTGCGCAATATCTCGATCCCTATTGGTAGAGACTAAACCTAGGAAAGCTAGGAAATTGATCTACCATGGATTAGTAGGAGCAGAATCCTACCAAAAGTTAAGAAGAACAAGAGATACAAGGAATTGTGGCAAATAAAGGCAGCAGCAAAAAGGGCTCGGTCGCGCCATTTCGCCGGCCGGTTCGCCCTAACCTGCCTCGCCGTACTGTTGGACGGCCATACCCTTATTGTTGCCTGCCGACCCATCTTTCCCATCGACCAATCAAATTGCTTTAAATGCGCAGCAAGTTAGCTGGTCGACACACCTAATTCCTTAAGGAATCAAATACATGATGCCCATGTCAGTCTTAAAACAATCACGGCCGCACGTTTTGGCCGGCTGATTTTTCAAACTTGGACGCCTCCTAACGCGACCGGACAAACACCATCATGCACACCGGCGGTCCCACTAATACTTCGGCCAATAGGAGCCCTCCCAACCTGCAAGCAGAGCCTCAAACCGATTGCTCAAAGAAGGTTGGCCGTGCGGCTTTTAAAAACCTAACTTATGTCAGCAGCAGCACATTACTGTCGTAAAACGATCTCGGTCGTCCAACTTGGATAGCCAAATCGACCGGCCCAGATCCAATTTTAGGCGGCCAATGAAGTGTCGGTATGTTTACCGGCGACTAGCCTTTAACCCTGGCCAATTGAATTGCTCCCAGCCTACAGCTAACACCTAAAACCGTTAGCTCAAAGTAGGTTGGTCACACGGCTTTAAAAGCCTCAAGGTCGACCAACGGCAGCGCATAACTGCCGCAAAGCAATCTCGGCCATCCAACTCTGCCAGCCGAATCGACTGGCCTAGATCTAATTTCAGGGAACCAATGAAATGCCGTCGTGACTGCTGGCAGCCCCTCTTCCATTAAAACTGATCGACTTGACCTTGGCATGCTCGAGCAGCTCCTGGAAGCTTCCCAAAGATGGCCGGTCGCGCCCCTTTTAAGACATTAAGTTCCGTGACCAACCAAGACAGGCTCTATACAACGATGTTTCATATACATCGATTATTTTGAGATGCTTGCTTAAAAGCGATGCTTTATATGCATCGATTATAAATGGTGTTTTATAAATATCGATTTCACAAATAATTTAATTATTTGACCTAAAAGCATTATACGTTATTTTTTGCGGCAAGTCTTACAACTTGACTTGTCATATATGACTTTCCGCCGCCTAGCTTGCGCGTGATTGGTCAAAGTAATTAGGTTTTGCAAGCAAGACCCACTCAGCAGCCTGCTGCATATTTTGTACAAAAATACTCGATACATCAAACATGTTACAAACTGGGGGATGTTCATCAGGGAATTGGTCTGGCGGTTTACAGCGTGTGACGTGCAATACGCCCATTATGAGAAAGTGTCAGTAAAGGCGGACAATTAGTGGCAGTAGAGAAGCAGTGGGTGTAAACCGAACAGTCTTCCCTTCATAGTAGGGACGTGGTTTTCAACATTTTACACGATCCCCACTTCTCCATCACTCAACTACTTCCACTTCCTATGAGATCAGGGTTTGTTCAACTATGACTTGTATAAATAGGTTTTCAACATATTTCAAAAAGAACAAGTGTTATCAACACAAGTATCCAGAAAACACCAAGAACTTATAGCTTACATTCCGCAAGCAAGTTCCACATTTTGATACAAGTCATAAAACAACCACACCTTCATAGTTAAACATTATGATCTCAACACCTTCTTCGCTTCCCTCCCTAAGATCAAACCTTCTCCTTCATTTTGTGACCGAGGCAAGACTGGAATGGCCATTTCTTGGTTTAGGCAAGAATTCTACAGATTGATCTCTCGAATCAAAAGTACTCATGTGCAGTACATTTTTTTAGGGTCTAGATTCGTTTCACGGCGGCACACCCAAATTTACCATTTCCAGCAGAATCAGTTTTTACCACAAAACAGTTGTGTAATAATATTATGACACTGTATAAAAATGATTCAGAGCTACTGTTTTCTTATTGTTATAGCTACGGATCTTCAACAACTATGATGCTCAGTTGAAAACGTTCAGAATCACTGGAGTACTTGGAAGTGACGAAGATTTCGAGTAATGTTGAAGAACCAAGGAAATCAAGCATTTGGATGAGAATCTACAAAGTTTATTTATTTTGTAATTCATATGTATTGATAGTTTTGTCACTAAAATTGACAAAGGGGGAGATTGTTAGAGCATTGCTCGGTCGAACTCGCAAGCGTTGCTATCTCAAGCTTGTTGTCAAGTTTAGTTGCCAAAACTATAAGTCTTGATTTCTAGTCTACTAATAGCTAAGTCTCGGAGTAGGATAGAGAGTGTAGTTGACAATTAGACTTCACGACGTTCATCGATTGAAGACGAAGAACTACTAAGGGGATCTTGTGGAACTTCATCAACAAAAGGTATGTGGAGACTTGAACTCATCTATCACTCAAATTTCTATCTACTCTATCTCCTATTTGAGACAAAAGTCATATAGCTATATAGACTTCGTTTATACACATTTGATATTTCGAGCTGAGTTTAACTCGCTTATATATTTCTCGAAATATGTGTTGGTAAGCTCTCGCTTTAACCAAGTTCATCTTATATTATTGACGAAAGTCAAAAGATGATCATGTGAAAATTGCCTGGTAACATCTTACATGATTTGTGTGAGACAGTCATTTGATGTAGACTCGGAATGTTTCGTATTGATCATTCGATCACTTGAAAATTGCTTTGAAGCTAATAGTTTGTGTGAGACAGCTATTTTCGTCTTCCGAGAATGTTTCAAGGATTAAAATGGGAGTTTAGAACAAATAACCATGATTGGATATAGCATAGTATGCGTACTTGTATGCTAACTGTTGCAAGTTATTCCAAGTCCGGGAACCATGGTATGCATACCCGTATGCGTACTGTTTGGTTTAATGGAACTCCGGGAACTTAGTATGCATACTGGTTTGCGTACTGGCATGAGCTTCAAGTTCCGGGATTTAACTGAGTTTGGCAGGTATGCATACCCGTTCGCATAAAGGCGAACCCAAACATAGTCCGACCACTTAGGTATGCGTACCCGTTTGCATACTTAAGTAAGTTATGTTCTAAAATTCGTTTGTTCATGAACTAATACATTTATATATTAAGGAATGCAATCTTTTGCAAACCGTGGATATAATGTTCAAGAATTGATTCGAGTGAATCAAAATCAATTTTTCTTCAATTGTGTCTCGTATGCTTCTATGAAAATATAAACAATTGAACAACTCTATAACTAGTTTCATTTGAACTAGTTATGTTTAAGATGAATAAGGTTGATATGAAAGTGTTCATATAGCTAACTTCGGTTAACTATTGTTGAGCCAACAAGGTGTACATGTTTAGGTACGGTTACTCATATATAAATGAAGTCACTTTTCATTTGTGTGTAACAAGCTAAGTTCGATCTAACGGTTGAAGGATATTAGCTTTAGTCTAATCAGGTTTTCATCTAACAGTTAATATTTAATGTTTTGTTACCAAGGTAACATTGATTGCAAACCCTGATTTGAAAACTATATAAGGGAGAACTTTAGCAACTGGGAAACCTAATCCCCACACCTCCTGTGTGATACTAGTTGCGACTAGAGTCAATTCTCCTTTAACTTTAGGTTTTTTCCAAAACCCTGTAGGTTAACGACTTGAAGACTTCATTGGGACTGTGAAGCCAGACCAGACTATTTTCTCTGTAGTTGCGTGTTCTGATCTTGCTGTTTTCTATCATGATTGAATACTATCTTCTATAAGATTTGCTCGATATTTAATCTCTGATACACAAGATAAAAAGTAGTCACAAACATCTTCGTATCATCGTTTGTGATTCCACAATATCTTGTTTCGCTACCATACGGTTAAGATTATTGTGAGGTGATTGATATTACTAGGTTGTTCTTCAGGAATATACATCCGGTGTATCAATTGGTCCCTGTTCACCTTGATTTATCAAAAAACGGAACAAAACTCTTAGGTATTTCTGTGGGAGACAAATTTATCTATTTAATAGACTTTTCTGTGTGAGACAGATTGGTTTATCAAGTCTTCAACTTTGGGTCGTAGCAACTCTTAGTTGTGGGTGAGATCAGCTAAGGGAATCAAGTGCGCAGAGTCCTGTTGGGATTGAGAGGCGTAAGGAATGCGACTGTACCTTGATCAGTGTGAGATTGGTTAGGGCTCAACTACATTCCAGTCCGAAGTTAACTTGTAGTAGGCTAGTGTCTGTAGCGGCTTAATACAGTGTGGTGTTCAAATCTGGACTAGGTCCCGGGGGTTTTCTGCATTTACGGTTTCCTCGTTAACAAAATTTCAGGTGTCTGTGTTATTTCTTTTCCGCATTATATTTGTTTATATAATTGAAATATCACAGGTTGTGTGTAAGTTCAATCATTTTATGAATCCGACCTTTGGGTTGTTGATTAAATTGATTGAAAATTGGATATTGGTTTTATACCGTCCAAGTTATTTCTTATATTCAATCGGGCTCGCAAATTCCTTTTTTTTTATTGCAGATTGAATTGAGAATTGAGATCTCTTGGATATACTTTTTTTAAGATTGAGTCTGCCTGTCTAGTTGATTCTCTTGAAAGTATATTGGAGTTAGTTCATACAGATTGCTAAACGAAATATTGGGTGAGGTTGTTAGACCCCCGCTTTTTCACCAGTCATACCAAATCATAAGTCAGGCATTGTGATTAGTTATACCAAGATACATAACATAGTTAAGATCGGTTCTACCATCTCACACATATTGGTCATCCAAAGATTTGCAAAGAATAGCCGGACCAATAATCCTAATGATTTCCCTTTCGATTCACGAAACAAGTTCATGAATGTACTTCCTTTAAACAAATGTAAAACATTGTTTCCTAGGATGAAATCTTCACCATAACCCATTCACATAATCATAACAGTATATACAAAATTATGTCGATGTCATATCTATGAAGTTTTAAAAGATAAGTGTTATACTTCATAGTCTGATTCCCTAATACTATGATCATACAATCATGAGCATGTCACATCACTAGAGTATTATACAATATGTACAGTGTATACAGCTTCGCAGTTATGTTTTCAATATAACACTACTTGAAAGATACGTTTGGAATGAAACAGTTCAAGTCAATATTACTAACCTCAAGTGGAAGGATGATGTCATCGTTGTAGTTCGCTACTTCTTCACATTTTTTAGGTCTTCGGAGTAATACTTGTATGTCTCAACATTCCTAGACTTTCTAGTCTAACCTAAACGAAGTTGACTCTAGTATTTAATCAAGCGACTTTATATGAGTTTTGACACACTAAAATATGACAACCAAAATTGACATACCAACGCTTGGTGAGTTAAACCGATCTATGCTCTAACAAATTCCCTTGTCAAAAACTCACCATCAACACATCCTTCTTCTTAACCAGTAAGAGAGGTGTTGCAAATAGACTATGACTATCCTGTATAATACCAGCTTCTAACATATATTGAACCATTTGTTCAACAACAGTCTTTTGCATATGGGGGCATATATAAGGCTATTGCGAAGTAGGGTTTATATTGGCCTTTAAAGTAATTTTATGGTCTAACCCTCTTGAAGGAGGTAGAGAGGTTGGTTCAGCAAAAATATCACGGAAGAGCAGAAACTGAAAAGAACTGACCAATTATAGCAAGTGTTTTGCTCTTGATAAACTTTAAAATTGACTCACCACTGACCATACTGCAAGAAGAAGTAAAAGTGCTGCCTCATTATGTGAGTTTCCTACCCTGATGCACGAAAGATACTTTAAGTTCTGCCAAGTTGAATATGACATCACCCAATTGTTTTAACCAATCTACTCCTAGCACCATATCACAACCTCCTAGAGGAAGAACTCTTAAATCACCAGAAAAATGATAACCATGCATAGACCAATTTAGTCCATTACACATACCCTTACTAATGGTTGTATCTTCATTGGCCATTGTGAATAACATGTGTCTAGTTGGTGTTATATATAGTTGCAACTGCTCAACCAATGTAGCATCTATAAAACTATGAGTACTACCAGTATCTATAAGTACCAAAATCTTTTTCTTATGAATTTGTCATGGGGTTCGAATTGTATTTTGAGTGAAAATACCTTTTAAAGCATGAAGAGAAATCTCAATAGTAGTATCAACAGAAGTAATTAGTGAATCCTTCCTCTGATTCCTTCACGGACAATGGTGACTGTTCCTCATCAAAAGCCACAAGCATGAATAATTATTGAGTTTTACAAAAATGTCTTGGTTTATAGAATTCATCACAATTATAGCATGATCCCTGATCACGTCTCACTTTTATTTGAGCAGGAGTAAGTTTCTTGATGAGAACAATATGTGGTGTTGTTTTAGTAGGAGTGGTTGGATGAGTGACAAATGGTTTAGCCGAAGAAAAAGAAGGTTTAGGAATATTAGTGAATGGTGGTAAGGAAGGTTTGTACCCAGATGAAGAGGGGGTAAATGAACTAGTAGTTGGCTGAAATTAGCGAGAGGAATGGCCTAAGTCTCTTAGCCTGTGAATCTACAGAAGCTAGTTATATACGAGCCAAATAAAAAGCTTCAGTGTCGGAAGTGGGTTTAATTTGAACATTTGGATTGGATTACGAATATCTTCCTTCAATCGCTAATGAAGCTCATTGTAAAATATTCTTCAGAAAGACTTTCATTCTTGGATTTCATTAAGGCCTTCAGAGATTCATACCCTTCATAATATTTTTCAATTGTAGTGGTCTGAGACAATTTGTTAAAACTACCAACATAGTTATCATATGCAACATCCTCAAACCGGAAACAAACATCAGAAGCAAATCTATCCCATTCTACAAATGGTTTACCCTCTTCACAGTCCAAAAATTAAGCATCTGCTTTACATCTAACTGAATAAAAGCCAGATCTACTCTTTTGACTAATTCCACAGAATTAATATCAAAGTAACGCTCACCTTTTGAATCCATCCCCATGGATTAGATTCATCAAACCAGGGAAATTCAATCCTGGGTTGACGAATAAAATTACCTGAAGTAAGAAGTAATCCAATATGCTAACCCAGATCACCAAATCGGTTGACAGTAAGAGCACCAGAAGTAGAAGTCAGATCTGGTGGATGATTAGAAGAAGAAACATCTGGAATTGAGATACCCAGGTGTCTACATATTGTAGCAAACTGAGAGCTCAAAGTTTCTTTGATGTCTGATATATCTTTTTCAACAACAGATAATCGTTCCCCATCAATCTTCTGTTGATGAGCAACGTCCTTTATTGTAGGTGGTTTATCACCTCCACCGGCCATAAATCAAGCACATAAGATCGATGAATCTGATACCAAATATTGTGAATCAACAAGATTAGATGGCACAACACATAACAGTAACCTACTCTTCCAATGGAATGAGCCTGATAAATTGATATTTTCTTTCTTGCCTGAGTCTGTTACAATGATTTGCAATAAATACATCTCATAAACTCTCACTGTTAATCTCATCCACTGGATACAGGTTAACCTAATCTGGTAGTTTACTAAAAAGACCTCACTAAGTAAGATTAAAGACACTAAGAATAAGTAAAACAATTGACCAGTCAACCCATAAGGACTCGTACCATAGGTACATGAAAAACATGTGCTTTCTTTGATAGGCATTCCAAAAGCCAACAAGCCTTATCTGGTTGTAAAACCAGGAAGCACCATGTTCCCATTGTAACAATTTTTATTTTTATTTTGACTATGTTCACATTTTTTTTATTATAAATGTTACATGTAATCCCACCAATTATCATCCCTCGATAGGGAAAAGAGGGAAATATGTTTTATTAGCAACAAATTGTTACTGCAGGAGTCCCATTTTTTTTCTCCTCTAGTAAACATTTTGTTTACAGTTTTCCAACATCATAGCCCAACATAAGCCAACCGAGATCTTATAAGCTAATGTTTCTCTTTCTAAAGCTTCCAAAACAAGGTGAAGTGAAATTAAGGAGCCTCTTAGGAAAAGGCACTGATTTTCCCTGTTGATTCTTCCACTGCACCTTTCTGGTTCAGTTCGCCAGGGCTGAAGTCTGAACTCTTAACAATCTTAACTCCCAAAAAAAAAAACTAAATTTAAATAGCAGGGTCATGAAAAGTGGAAATTGAATAAATACCCCTCTTTTTCATGGACTTCACAGATACCCTTATCCATCAATAATTATACCCCTCATCTTGTAAAATGTAATTCATTCAATTTTGAATCCTATAAATACCATTTCTAAATTGATAAAGATTTAGATGAAAATCCTCATTTAATTTATTATTGCACATGCTGGTGGTGGTGGTGACAGCGGCGGTGGAGGTGGTGGTGACACCAGATATTGGTATCAACTTGTGTTGTTGACACTAGATTTTGGGGTCATCTTGGGTTGTTGACACCGTAATTTGGACCTAACTAGTTTCTGAATTCTCAATTTTGCTAACAAATTGGGTTGTTGACACGGGATATGATATCAATATCAGTTGTTGACGTCAAAATTTGGTGTCAACTTCGGTTGTTGACTTAAAAATATGGTGCCAATTTCGGTTGTTGACACAAACTTATTTCTTAATTTTCAGTTTTGTTATCCACTTGCGGCTGCGACCCAACATCAGTGGAGTTGGAGGCGATGGTGGTGGACTGTTGGTGGTGGTGGCGGTGACGGTGAGTTGTGGAGGAGTGGTGACGATAGAATGTTTAGTGGTTGTTGTGGAGTGGTGGTGGTGCGGTGTCGGTGGTGGAGTTGGAGGTGGTGATGGAGTGATTGAGAACGGAAATTATTATTTTTTTGAAATGAAGAAAATTGTAGTGTAATAGGTTATTAAAGTAATCTATTTTTAAAAGGTGAAGGGTGAATTAATCATGTGGTAGGTGTATTTTTGAAGGGTTCCAATCTAGGGGTATTTAATATACCGGTCAAAAAGCCATGGAAGGGTGGAAAACATGTCAAATATCACGATCGTTTGTGATACCAGTCTTGCTAAAGCTGGTACCAATCCATGTAAAATATTGACCATTGGATAATTTTGACCACTGGATCTTTGTAATGAGCCATCCCTACCAAAACTAGTACTAGTCTTTAGGGAATTAGACCTCAAACTTGAAAATACAAAAACAAACAAGATCATATCTTACTCGAGCTGAGTCAAAATTAAACTCGACTCCACCAAAAACAAGCAAGATAATCAATCTAATGCGTGATAATATTTTTACTTTTTTAATCTCTCAAGGAAAAAAACTAAACCCTTTGTGTATCTTTGTGATACAAGAAAACAAGTGAAGAATGGACTGCAAGTCCTTCTTAGTTATTGAAAAAGTGGGGGTCTAACAACCTCACCCAATATTTCGCTTAGCAATCTGTATGGACTAACTCCAATATAATTTTAATAGAATCAACTAGACAGTCAGACTCAATCTTAATAAAAAGTATATCAAAGAGTTATATCTCAATTTCTCGATTCAATCCCAACTAAAACAAATAGAAATCTGTGAGTCTGATTGAATACAAGAGAAATAACTTGAACGGTACCAAAGACCAATGTTCAAGGATCAATCAATTTCAATCAACAACCAAAGGTTGGATTTCCAATTGATCGATACAACGCACAACCTGTGTTATTTCAATTATATAACAAAATATAATGCGGAAAAGAAATAACACAGACACCAGAAGTTTTGTTAACGAGGAAACCGCAAATGCAGAAAAAACCTGGGACTTAGTCCAGATTGAACACACACTGTATTAAGCCGCTACAGACACTAGCCTACTACAAACTAACTTCGGTCTGGACTGTAGTTGAACCCCAATCAATCTCACACTGATCCAAGGTACAGTTGCGCTCCTTACGTCTCTGATCCCAGCAGGATACTACGCACTTGATTCCCTTAGTTGATCTCTTCCACAACTAAGAGTTGCTACGACTCAAAGTCGAAGACTTTAATAAACAAATCTGTCTCACATAGAAAAGTCTACAAGAATAGATAAATCTGTCTCCCACAGAAATACCTACGAGTTTTGTTCCGTCTTTTGATAAATCAAGGTGAACAGGAACCAATCGATAACCCGGACTTATATTCCCGAAGAACAGCCTAGAATTATCAATCACCTCACAATAATCTTAATCGACTAGCGAAACAAGATATTGCGGAATCACAAACGATGAGACGAAGATGTTTGTGACTTCTTTTCTATCTTGCCTATCGTAGAAATTAATTTCAAGCCAATCTTAAGATTGTACTCAAATACGATAGAAACAGCAAGATCAGATCACACAACTACATAGAAAATAGTTGGGTCTTGCTTCACAATCCCAATGAAGTCTTCAAGTCGTTAACCTACATGGTCTCGATAGAAACCTAAGGTTAAAGGATAATCGACTCTATCTTATACAACTAGTATCACACATGAGGTGTGTGGATTAGGTTTCCCAGTTGATAGAGTTCTCCTTTATATAGTCTCCAAATTAGGGTTTGCAATCTAAGTTACCTTGGTAACAAAGCATTCAATATTCACCATTAGATGAAAACCTGATAAGATTCAAGCTAATATCTTTCAATCGTTAGATCGAACTTAGCTTGTCATACACAAATGAAATGCAAGTTCATTTAGGTTTGTGTAACCGTACCTAAACGTGTACACCTAGTTGGTTCAACAGTAGTTAACCAATGGTTATCCATATGAGAAAATTTCATATCAACCTTATTCATCTTCACCATAACTAGTTCAAGTGACTCAAATGAACTAGTTAGAGAATTGTTCAATTGCTTAGATCTCATAGAAGTATATAAGACACAATCGAAACAAAAATGATTTTGATTCACTCGAATCGATTCATGAACATTATAGCCACGGTTTGCAAATATGCATTCCTTAATTTATAAATGTCTTAGTTCACGAATAAATCGTTTTAGAAAATAACCAACTTAAGTACGCATACAGGTACGCATACTTAAGTACCCGGACTGAGTTTGTTCTCAGTTCACAAACTCAAGCAGAAATTCACGGGATGTGAACTTCCGACAGTACGCGTACAGGTACGCGGACTTAGCTCCGGTTATCCTAAACAGCAAAGTACGCATACTTTGGTTCAAGGATTTTGGACTTACACAAGTATGAGTTCACATACAATGTTTATATCCATTCAAGGTTATATATTCTAAACTCTCATTTCAATCATTGAAACATTCTTAGAGGATGTTATATATAGAGGTTATTCACACACTATTTTTCATCAAATCGATTTTCAAGAGATTGAAACAATAACATGACTTTCGTCACGAGTAAAGATGAACTTGGCCAAAGCGAAAGCTTACCAACACATATTTAGAGAAAAAGATAAGTGAGATAAACTCGGCTCGAAATAGCAAATGTGTATGATCGAAATCTATATAGCAATACGACTTTTGTCTCAAGATAGGAGATAAAGTAGATAGACTTTTGAGTGATAGATAAGTTCAAGTCTCCACATACCTTTTTGTCGATGAAGTTCCACCAGTTCCTTGAGTAGTTCTTCTTTTTTGTATGATGAACGCCGTGGAGTCTAGAGCTCAACTACACTTTCTATCCTAGTCCAAGACTTAGCTATAAGTAAACTAGTAATCAAGACTTATAGTTTTGGCAACTAAACTTGACAAACAAGCTTGAGATAGCAACGCTTGCGAGTTCGACCGAGCAGTGCTCTAACAGTTATATATGTGTACAGTGTATTCTTCTAAATTTCATAAAACTCGAATCTCAATTTTTATTTTCTTCTTAGGTTTAAGAATTTTTTCTTTTAGGTTATTGAATTTGTTTTTTTTCCCAAATAATCTTAATGACACATATCACTGTTCCAGGATATTTTCGAATGATAATCTTGAATCATGATCTAGATTATGAACAATAAATTGTTCTTAACCGAAATTCATCAAGTATGAACAAATGTCCATTAAGATTCGTCAAATATATTTCGAAACTAATTCCCAAGATAAACTTGAATCGAAATTCTTGTTATGTTTGCAATAATATAATTAGTCATGCGACAACGTCTCATAATTCAAAAGATGAATATAACTTGAGAAATAGGTGGTTCAGTCTTCACTTACCTTTTGTTTAAGAAGTTCTCCAAAAGCTTCGGTTGATCTTCGCCTTCAAACGGAAAAACGCAGTGATGTCCGATTCTCAACTACACATCTATCCTAATCCGAGGCTTGACTATAGTTTTGATCAACTATATTCGACAACAAGCTTGATATAACAACACTTGTGAGTTCGACCGAGCAATGCTATAACACAAATATCTTCTCAACTATGAAACCAATTCCTTTGAGAACTTGATATTCAAAATACGAAATATCCACAAAGAAGGTAGATTCATGTTTGTCTTTGATCATATTGCGAAAACTGATCTTCTCAATATGAAGATGATCCGTGGAAAGATTCAAGAGAAGTTTTTTAGCAAGATTGGAAGATTTTTCACCCCTGGTTTTTCTCTTACCCATTTATGAAGAAGCAACACAGACATGTAGAGAACATCCACAAAAACCTAATCCCAATTTTGAAAACTAACCACAAAATTGTTTGTGAAAATAATATCGATACCCTTTTATACAGAGTAAAAATACTTCTTTTCGGAAATTTCTAGGATTTGGAAATTGTTCCAAAATCGGAAACTCTAGTTGTTGTTTTTTAATATAAATACAAAATCAGAAATCGATTTTGAAGGCATGTATCGATAATGGACATGCTTTTATCCCATTTGCTTTGGATACTTTCGGTTTCTTGGCTCCAGAGGCGGTAGGACTCCTTAAGAGAGTCCAGAAAGTCATGCACAGTAATGTCATGACCCCCGGTTCGAGAGAGTTTGTTTTTAAAATGATAGGTTTTGCAATTCAAAAAGGGCTTGCGGCGCAGCTTGTTGCTCACTTGCCTGCTATGTAAGAAAATTTATATCTCAGTTTATCATTTTTATCAACACAAATTACCAATTTGCGCAAAAAAAAAGATTTAACAGTGAATATCGAATTAAACAAAATAAAGACATTTAAAACTAGGAAAATTACTTTTTCTTCTTGGGCTGGACCTTCACAAAGGATTGATTTTATACTCATGGATGAAAATATAAATTCTCTATTATTACAAAAAGAAAATGACAACTCCTCATAACTCTCTTTCAAGATGTAAAACCGCATGATGCATTTTATAGAAAAGTTAGTTGAACAACATATTGTTCGAACGGTTATAAGAGAAAATTTATAGAAAAATCTGATAAAATGCCTAGAAAAACTTTTCCGTAAATCCTTTAGAAGGTCACATGCTTCAAGGAAGCAGTTTTGAGGAGCATGTATCAACTCTTTTTCAACACAATAGTTGATAGAAAAAAAATTCATTCATGTTTCCAACAAATTTGAAATTCAAATGAGAAAATTTCTTGTTACCAAACGTATTTATAATTGCCAACTCTGTTTATGTACCAATCTATGTTTGGAAGACTGTTATACCAAATATCAAGTAAAGAAAAACCTCGTGATCTTTCAATAAGATATTTAGTTCCAACAACATGGCAAACAACATAACTCTTCACCAAAGCATTACGAAGAATCTTGTAGTTATCAGGGTCAAGTGGGCTAGATGGAATCAAGGTTTAACAACCATTAGTTAATCAAATCAATAATCGAAAACTAAAATAACAATGCAAATTCTAGTTTTTCACCAACGGTACTATCCAGACGCTTCTTGATCCCACAGAAGTCTTTAAACATATCCAACAAGGTTTGACAACCGTTAGTCAACCAATCAATAATCAAAAACTAAAATAACAATGCAAATTCTAATTTTTCACCAACGATAATATCTAGACGCTTCTTGATCCCACAAAAGTCTCTAGACTAGTGGACGTAAGAGATATCGCCTAAATAGGTTACTCTCCTCTCCAATATAGTATTACAAGTGATATTATTAGTCGGCTACAGCAGTGACTACAAAATGAAGTGCCTGCCTAAGGATAAGTTTGTAGGAAGAACAAAATTCACTATTTATAGACCAAGGTATTTTGGACAGTAAGGGATTTCCATAACCGAAAATATTCTCAAGATATGTAATAAGCACCAATATTTGGTTTTATCTAAATCCAACCAATATCCAACTGTTATACCGAAATCTCTCATGGATGATAACTCAATATTAGTTGATATACAAGTATACTTTACTAATATATCTTCTCGAGATATGTTTTTCTTGCTGGAAAAATAAAACATATATATTCAAAATTCTCAATAGAAGATTCTCAAACAATTCGGTTTAGGATCTCACCTTGAGTATCAAGGAATATCTTTGAACAATAAGAGAATATGATTTTACACATGTTCAAACTACTCACTATGTCGAAATCTTGAACTTTCCTATTTAGAAAATACTTATTCTGAAAATCACACAAACCCTAGAGTTTACGTGAAACTGGAAATATGATTTTGCTATGGGGATCGGTTCCGCTAGAGATCCCCAATAGGGATCTGTCCTGTTATTGATCCCTCAATAGGTAGGGATCGGTTATGCTATAGATCCCCAATACGGATCGGACCACCAATCCCGTTGATTCCTTTCAACTACGAAACAAGTTTCGCAAGTCTACTTCCTTAAACTCATGCAATTAAACATAGTTTTCTAGGTATAGAATCAATCCTAAGTTCAATACATAATCTAGGAACAAGTTACAAAGATAGTGTCTATGTCACAATTATAACTTGTAATTCAATATACCAAAGTTGTGTTACAACTTGAATATTCTTCCTTGACACTTTGATCACAATAAGATGATCAAGTCTCTAATACTAGAGTTTCATATATATGACTTTGCATGTTATGTTTTCAATCTAAACGACTTGATAGTAACATAGATAAAATGGAAACAAGTCAACTCTTGTATTACTAACCTCGAGTAGAAGGATGATGTGTTCATTGATGTCGATATGTCTTCGGATTCTCTAGGTATTCAGAAGTAATACTTGTTTGTCTCAACATTTCTAGACTTCCTAGTCTAACCTAACGAAGTTGACTCTAGTAATCTAATCAAATGACCTTGAGTTTTGGAACTAAAATATGACAACCAATATTGACATAGCAATACTTGGCGGGTTCAACCGAACAATGCTCTAACATGTAACAAGACTTAATTCGTTAGATGACCTTAAGCTTCATATTAAGCAAGCGATCATTTTGTGGACTTCAGTTGGAGGGACCTTTTGTAATTATCATATCTCGCAAGTGTTGTTCCAATTGGAAGATGTAACTAAGGTGTAACTATTTCATTCTATATGTGATCGGTTACACCTTTCTCTGTACATTGCTAAGAAGCAATTAAATTACTAAGCCACCGATTAATTAAACTATCAATGATCAGTTAACCTTTAAATAATTATTAAGCCACCGATTAAAAACTTTACTGACCTCAGAGTCACACACATTTTGTTAACGAGGAAAACTTCCCGGAAGAAAAACTATAGGACCTAGTCCAGTTTAAATACTCTCATAATTAAGCCGCTATACAAATTGAAGTCTTCAAATTCGTAACCTAATATAGTTCTATATAGAAACCTAGGTTATGAAGGACGACCCTAGCTTTGCAACTAGGACACAAGACTGCCAAGGATTTAGAAATCCAGTTGCAAGTGTCTCTTTATTCATAGATTTAAGGTCAGAATTAACTTAACTTCTTATCAGGAACATGATTACCCAAAATAATTATCCTTAACTTCGATGAGCCTACTAAGGTCACAATTAACTTAGTATCTCATTAGGAAATTGATTAACCATGGTAATGCTTCCCTATATTCGATAAACATAACTAAGTTCGGAATCGATATAGTTACTTAACACAAAATCAATTATCAGAAATAATTCTTCCCTTAATTTCTATAACCATACTCCCCCAAAAGATATACTACCTCTGTTTAGGATAAAATGAAAAAGTGGTAATATCCATTTTCCAGAAACGGAGGGAGCATCATTTACGTACTAGTTTAAAAATATAATTCTCCCCCTATGTTTGTTATTCCCTGAAGCAATAAGAGAACAACACAAAACAACATTTATCATAGAAAGGACGAAACATGATCTTAGCCATCACCTTCCATGAGAAATAACTAAAACCGAACACAAACTCACATGAATACCAAGATAATCAAATTATAGAACATAATAGATTATTAATATTGTGACTCACGTATGAGTTAAATCACCAGAATGTTTCTTATGATTTCGATATAGCAATCCAAAAGATGAGATCCAAAAAGCGGTTATTTATCAAAAGTCACAAACTAAATGAAAATACGCCACTCTTGAGATAAAAACTTAGATTTTGAAAAATCCAAACCTTTATCTCATGACCGAAAGCAACATAACGAGAATTTTAATAGGAACAAATGTTGCGATCACGAACTAGCAAACATTAATGACACCAAGAATTTATAAATAAAAACTTATCATTAACTTCGTTGAATAGATTTTACACAAATATTGAAATTCATCAACAATTGATTAATCTGTTCTTTTTTCGAAAAAACACTAGAATGACTCGAATATTTTAGGGTTTTTCATAAGATTTAGGTATAGATTCCTGAAGGATCCTCATCTTTTTCTATGATTACAAGTCTGGATTCGGGACTGATAAAATTGTCACTGACGTCCTTCATTTATATCTTCAGACCGTTTTCCATATTTCGAATTTCTTTCAAAACAAGTTCTAATTTTAGCGAAAGATTCTTAAGATGATCATCAAGAAGAGAAGAGGGTTAATCTTTAGTAGGAATAGTATCATTTCTTCCTGAACCAAGACTTGACTCATTATCAGAGGATTCCAGACAAGTTTCTTATTGGAAAACATAATAGTCCATCCATCTTCAACCTCTTGATAATCATATCTAGACATAAATTATTTGTCTTTGAAGCATTCACTCTCTAAAAGTCAAATGTTAATTCCATTTCTCTATTAAATAATAGAGATGTTCACATTTCCGAAAATGCAAGTACCAAATGCAGATGTTTGAAAGTAATGCATAAGAACAAAAGCCGTTTACAACAATATTTGCTTAAGATTTGTGAAAATCTTCTAAAAATTATGTTCATATATGTGCAATAAGCCGGTATTAAAAGAAGAAGAAAAAAAACCTAATAATCAGCTCTTTTTAGGATATAATCCCTCTAACCCCATAAAAGTGGTTTATTTTTGAAAAGTGGAAGACTCACCCTTTTTATGGAATGGAAATGGAAGCAGTAAGTAGAACTTCAATAAGTTAATCCGCCGTAAATTAATAATTTTGTTAAAATAATAAAATTCTCTCTGATCCAACTAGACTTGCATAAGTTAAATTTTATCTAGATAAATTAATAATAACTTCGTTTTAATAAATTATTTACTTTTTGGTCCCAAGGCTATTTTAATTTATCAAAGTTTAATTGTATATGAGTCGGTCACTAGTGCCATCGGATGAAGAGTATCAGATACACCTGAAAAAGAAGAAACTTATTTTGATTGGAAACAGTTGAGTAGTCTTCCTCGGAAGGGGACTTGGTACTCGAGTACCACCAATCAGGCACCACCACCTAAATATACATTATATACTTGCTTCAAACTCTTTCTTCTGTCACTGACACGAGTAAAATTACCAGAGAGGTAAATCGCACTGTATTGCGTCTAGAATTCCGATTTTACTAACATACACACATTAAAGTAAACTTGAGTAACCCCACGTCCCTGTAGACATAAAACTAAAACCAAAAAGATAGTTGATTTTCAAGAATCACAACTATATTAACTGTTGGGCTGTTGCATTCGGTTTATCCCGCCTAATTTTCTTTCTGTTATCACTTCTCACCAAAGACATTGCTTCAAGTTTAGAGAAACCTAAGAAAATAATTTAAGAAAGACGGATCGAGAAAGAAGTGGTACCTACTTGAAAACCACCATTAGGTAAGCTTTCCGTCCCTTCCAGAAACAATTGTCATAACATCTATCATCCTTAAATACTCACAAACCCTTCTGTTGTACTCTTAAATCACAACCACCTTTGAAATTCCCTCTAAGGCATATCTTCTGGAAGTGCAAGCATGGGAATCAACAGAAACAGGGAACCATTTCCTGGATATACCATGGGAATACAAGATAAAGATTGTCGTGTACAATGTCGATTTAGTTCACTGACAGATTTGAGACTGCCAATATCTGTATTCTTCCTTTTCGCAATCATTTCTCATGCCGGTAAGGATCCAGTTCCAAATGTTTTTAGTTCTTAATATCGCTTTTCCTGTTAATATACATTTCTTGATTTGGTTTTGTTTGTTCTACTTGTAGTTGCCTATGATCCATTGGATCCAAATGGTAACGTGACGATCAAATGGGACATAGTATCTTGGACTGCAGATGGATACGTGGTATGTATCGATGAATCTTCGTTTTTGCTTCTTCGCATTCATTTAAAACTATGATTTCTAAAGGTCAAGCTACAATTTTGCCAGGCAGCAGTAACCATGAACAATTTCCAAATGTATCGACACATAATGACTCCTGGCTGGACATTAGGATGGGCATGGGCAAAGAAAGAAGTAATTTGGTCAATGATTGGAGCTCAAACAACTGAACAAGGAGATTGTTCCAAGTTCAAGGGAAACGTACCACATTGTTGCAAGAAAACTCCAACGGTTGTCGACTTACTTCCCGGAGTACCTTACAACCAACAATTTACCAATTGCTGCAAAGGAGGAGTAGTTGCATCATGGGGACAAGATCCATCTGCCTCTGTCTCAGCCTTCCAAGTTAGTGTTGGACTTGCAGGAACTTCAAACAAAACGGTTAAATTGCCAAAGAATTTCACTCTGCTTGGTCCTGGACCAGGTTACACTTGCGGTCCTGCAAAAATTGTTCCACCTACAACATTTCTCACAGCTGATCGCCGAAGAAAAACTCAAGCATTGAGTAAGCCAGCTTCTTCTATGTTATTTCCTAAAAGATCTTTGTTGTGAATGGATAGGATGAAGTTTTTTTTTATTTCATTGGTTTCTAAATTATGCCATGGGTGTGTGGTGATATGAGCTTCTCTGCAAGAATTTACAGCGTTTGATGTATTTATTCTTTTTGCAGTGACATGGAATGTAACCTGCACTTACTCGCAGTTCCTGGCAAGGAAGAATCCGAGCTGCTGTGTTTCTTTCTCATCTTTCTACAACGAAACGATTACTCCTTGTCCGTCTTGTGCTTGTGGTTGTCAGAACAAACATAACTGCGTCAAGTGAGTTTTAATTCAGTTCTCATACATATGAACGTGTATACAGCAACTGTTCTGGATTCATGATGGATAATATTTACAGGAGCGATTCGAAGTTGCTAACCAAGGTGGGAGTGAATACACCAAGAAAAGATAACTCACCGTTGCTGCAGTGCACACATCATATGTGCCCAGTAAGGATTCACTGGCATGTCAAGCTCAATTATAAGGATTACTGGCGTGCGAAACTCTCAATTACGAATTTCAATTACCGTCTGAATTACACACAATGGACTCTTGTTGCTCAGCACCCAAATCTAAACAATGTTACCCAAGTCTTCAGCTTCGACTATAAGCCTCTCGTTCCATACCAGTCCATAAGTAAGTACAAACAAACACCAAATGCATTCAAACCTTTACTATATAGCTATCAAACTCTGAAACAACCCTGTCATTACATAGCCTGAAGTTTCTAACTTGTATGTATGCAGATGACACCGGAATGTTTTATGGCATGAAATTTTACAATGATTTACTGATGGAAGCTGGGCCACTAGGAAATGTTCAGTCAGAGGTTCTTCTCCAAAAGGACAAGGATACTTTTACCTTGAAGCAAGGATGGGCATTCCCAAGAAAGGTTTACTTTAATGGAGATGAGTGCATGCTACCACCACCTGATACTTACCCATACCTGCCAAATTCTGCATTTACAAACTCACTGCAGTTTACTGCATTGGCTGCTTCACTGATTTTCCTACTGATGGCCATTGGTTGATCTTCTTTGATATGACTTAAGGGAAGCAAACCTCATATTTGAAGTTTTGAAGGCAGAAGAAGAAGAACAGAACTGATTTTGAGCATTTTCAGCGGCACCGTCCAACAAGAATTGCAGGTATTTTGGAACTGAATTTTTAAACAGTTGGAAAGAAGTACAAGTCACCCTAATATAGAGATGTATTTTGTGTTCAACAGCTCTCTATTATGTACACATTCCTCTGCATTGTCTTCATCTTATACAATCATATAAATATATACACAGTGGATTCTGCACATGTAGAGGCTTGACATCCTTGTTCTCTTTGAGCAACATAATATTAGCTTTCTTAGCAATCGGAAAAAAACTACAAGAACAATGAAGTAACAAAATTCAGTGCAGGGAATTTACTTGTGAGAGGAAGTTAACTGATCAAAAAGAGTAATTTGGACAAAAAGAATAAAATTGAATAACAGGTGTGCGATCAAAACCATAAATAAGTTCTATTCTGCGTATGAATGGTTTATTACACTGTAAGAACACCATATTTGATGTGGATCTCGTACAGTAATTATATGAAGATTTAAATTACAACTAAAGGTACACAAAAAAGTAGTGAATTCAACCTGCACATACATGAACGATAAGAAAATCTTGGCTCAACAGGCTAATAGAGCACCTGAACTCACTTCAACTGCTAGAACTGAGGCTTCAATACAGCAAATCCGTGATCTAGCTCCTCTAAGCTTTTTGATGTTCTCATTCAGTTGGAGATTTTGAGACAACAATCCACCATAAGATGCAATAAATTCACTTTACTAGGCATAAGCCATTAAGAATGTTAAAGATACCAAAATAGCCATGAGAGAACCAAGTATGGAGAAAATAGGTCGGGGACTAGCATTTGGCAACCATGGATATGATTCTGGAGGTGGCATGACACAGTTATCACCATTGAAATAAATCCTTCTAGGGAAAGCCCATCCTTTATCAAACGTGAAAGTATCAGAATCCTTTCGGAATAGTATCTCTGATTGCACATTTCCCAGAGGTCCAGCTTCCATGAGCAAATCATTATAAAATTTAACCCCCCATAACATTGCTGTGTCATCTGTAACATCAAAAACAGATCCAAAAGAGTGTTATGTTTGTATCCATGATAAAAAGTTTTCAGAAACAACTAACTGTAAAAACATTGTGAAGACGATAGTACTTACTTATAGCAGCATATGGAGTTAAAGGCTTGTAATTAAAACTGAAAATCTGGGTGATGTTATCCAAATTAGGATGCTGAACAACCATGTTCCACTGCGTGTAGTTCATTCTATAATTGAAATTTGTGATTGTGATCTTCACTCTCCAATACTGTTTGTAGTTGAGCTTAACATGCCAATGAACTCGGATGGGACACATATGGGTTGTGCACTGAACTAGAGGTGAATAGGCATTTTTACTAGCATGACCTGTAACAGCAGAAGCTAAATATGGCGAGTCTCCCCTGCAAGAGAAAACCATAAGAGAGAACACACGTCAAACTCAAACGGAGAGAAAAATTGGGAAGAGACGTGTTAAGAAAAATGGTGTAAGGATGCACAGATAAGAATTATCATAGAAACTTACTCTACACAGCTTCCTGGTTGAGTAATATTATTTTGACAGCCACAGGTACAAGTAGGACATGGGACAATCGTTTCATTGTAGAAAGAGGAGAGAGAGACACAACATGTTGGTGTTTTCTGAGAGAGGAACTGGGAATAGGTACACGTAATGTTCCATGTCACTGCAAAATTGAAACCCGTAGGATAAAAGTCAGATTCTCATTGCTTCATGATCAAGCACACATAGTTTCAACGCAAATTGGTTATGAATAGATTATTATTAAGTATTATAAATTAGAAATATTATCCTACTTATCACTAACTTTAGCAAGAAACTTACTTAGTGCTTGAGTCGTTCTTCTTAGATCTGATGTTACAAATTTACTAGATTTCACAATTTTAGCAGGTCCACATGTGTAACCTGGTCCTGGTGCTTTCAAGGTGAAGTTCTTTGGCACTCTTACGGTCTTGTTTGATGTCCCAGCAGCACCCACACTAACCTGGAAGGAACTTGCTGCGTTACCAGAATCTTGAACCCAAGAATTGAGCACTCCTCCTTTACAACAATTTGCTATCTGCTGGTTGTAAGGAGTCCCCGGTAATAAATCTACAACAGTTGGATCCTTCTTACAACAATGAGGAATGTTCCCTTTGTATTTTGAACAATCACCTTGTTCTGTTGTTTGTGCTCCCACCATACTCCAAATGACTTCTTTCTTTGACCATGTCCATCCCAATGTCCATCCTGGTGCTTGAATATGACGGTATTGCTGGAAGTTATACATAGTGACAACAGCCTGTCCAATTCATGCATTAATCAACAATTAGATACACAGGAAGGGAAAACAAATCAACTAATCAGTCATCTCTAGTTATACACTTACCACGTAACCATCTGGAGTCCAATTCATAACATCCCATTTTATTGTGATATTTCCAGTTGGATCAAGCGCATCATAAGCTTCTGTAAATCAATAAGCCAAATATAAAATTAAATTTCCACAAATTCAATGCAGATTTTCATTTCATAAACTACGGGAGCGTAGGCATCGGTACTGAACCTTTGTCTTTTTCATTCATTAATAAGATCAAGAACATACTCAGTTCTTCTACATATACTAAATTCAGAATCATTTACTAACACTTTATAAAGCAAATTAAATCAATTTTTACTTCATAAAACAGAATATAGATATATCTAATAATCTACTTAATCATTAGAACATTGAATTCCATACATAATTCAGCTAAATCTGTACTAATTTTTAACTAATAACCCACTAAGCAAACACCAAAAATAGATATAAAATCTAATAATTTAGACAAATAAAGAAACCCCATTACTTCATCACAACATTTCCAGCAAACCCAACTCCAAAAATTGTTTTAACATGACCACAACCATCTCCCAAATTATCCAAATCAGATAAATTTCTTGAATCCAATGAGACCCCATTACTAGAACAACAGAAAAGATCAAAAATCGGAAGTGATAATACTAACAGGAATCTGTAAAGTACAAACCTGTTGAGCTGAAACTGAAGCAGGAAATCAAGAAAACAATGGAAATGGCGTAGCTGGTAAACTTGGGAATAGATCTATCAACAGGGTAAGTAGCCATTTTTATTTTTTTTATTTTTTTTGGTAACGAAGTGAAATGAAATGAATGAAGTTCAGATCTGCGTGCCAGTAAGGGAGAAAGGAAACGTGGTGAGTGTTGTTTCCTTACTGGACTTTACTCCACATGACAGACAGTAGAGAGATAGAGAAAGAAAGAGCAGCTCTTCTTAAAAATAAAGAGAGGACGATAGCAATTGGCAAGACAAAAGTATTACACCACTGATTGAGAAACTTCCCTTCGTTTCATTTTCTTTCCTTTTTTTCTCACAATGAAATTAATCAATTATTGTTTAGTGGTTGTTTTCGACTTTTTACTTGTTAAATTTAATCACATTTATTTTTCAAAATTAATATTCTAAGCTGGATTGTGAGTCCATTTTACCACCCTACTGAAAAAACATCTCCTAGTATATGTCTTGGATAAAAACTAGATGACCGCTACCACGGTGGGACGGCCGACCGAAGAAATCAAAGCAAAAATATCATTTTTCCTTACACGGCGCGAAAGTATCATTTTTCCTGACTTGGGGTGAAAGTGTTACTTTTTCCTGAACGAATATGGTTGCATAATGTGTTATTCATCCTTTGTGGTGGTTTGCATAATGGTTATGCATTCAATTTTTGAAAATTGTGCCTAAAGTGAAAGTACCATTTTTCTTGAAACGGAGGGAGTACATCGTTTTATTAGTTGCAACGGAAAATAAGTTGATGCATAAACCAAAATATGGCTACATAAAGTATCATGTATCCTTTGTGGTGGTTTGCATAATGGATATACATTTAATTTTCTAAAATTGTGCCTAAAATGATAAACACCTCCGAATTTTTCGTAAAAACTCTAAATTTGATATTGTTGTTTGTACTCATTGCGGAGATTTTTTTAAACCATTCTAACGAGATAAAAATTATAAAATTCCAGGACATGGATTTTTAGATATGTTATATTAAAGTTTGGTTACCAATTGTACCCCTAAAAGAATAGGATACATAAGGAGTTATAATAATTGGACTAAAAGGGAGGGACAATTTGGAAATTCCAGGGTATGACACCAAATCCATTTTTTTTGGTCAAATTGGAAAGAAAAAAAGTCATGTCCCATATTGACACAAAGTCACCATATATAGAGTCCTCCCTCGCTTCGCTCGGTCGGCCTAATTAAATTTTGAGTTCATGTTTTCTTTCATTTCTTTTTCACTTATTGTGAAGATAAAAGATCATTCAAAGTATTCTTCATTGTTGTTAATGTTAGTTGAATTTTCAGCTAGTCTGTTAATCATTTTTACGATGGTTAGGTGTATCAAAAACACTTGAGCAGCGCACCCAAAATATTATTCATATTATGCTACTATATTAGAGCAGTTTCGATGGACTCAACAAAACAAGAATTTGTTGATTTTGATCCCACTATGGACTCAACAAACATGAAAAATGGATGGACAAACCAACAAATTTGTTGGTTTGTTGAGTGAGGTGGAAGAATAAGCGCGCGCGATGGAAGACCGGGCGAGCTTGGCACAAACGCTGGCATGTGAGCCAAAAGCACTGGCATTTGTCCTTCAATCGCCCGGTTTAGCTTCACTCGCCAGCGGCTCAGGTTAAAGCGCCGCGTTTTTTCGAAAACCCCCAACGGCTAAATCTGGACGGCTAAAAACTCTTGTGATCTAACGGCTATAATTTTTGAGTTCTATAAATACTCCCCATTCCAACTCTAAATTCACACATTCTACACATTCTTCACTCTCAAATCATCTACAAAAATGCCTCCCAGAGTTCGTGGTGTTAGATTCACTCAACAAGAGGATTTAGCTATTTGTAGAGCCTTTGTTTTTCACACACAAGATGTTGTCGATATGAATGTAGCCGAATCGACGTTGAGTTTCTGGGAGAAAGTTTATAGAATGTTCACCGCTGAAACGGGGAACATTAATGGGCGTGATTCTCACTTATTGTCGCATCGTTTTAATTCAATTAGTAGTCATGTATCGGAATTCATCGCCTTACTAATGGAGAATCACATAAATAAGCTCAACGGTGAAGTTGTACATGAAGTGGAACCCAAAACTCTAGCGATGTAGGCAGTATCTCACGACGGTCGTCCTTTCAACTTCCATGCTTGTTTCAACATTCTTAGGGTGCTCAACAAATACAATCCCTACATCACCCTAGGAATTCCACCACCCGACGAGAATTGACGCCTATGTAGTACTTGTTTTAATCTAATGTATTTCTTTTATTCTCATGTATGATGTGGTTGTTCAATGCAGTAATTTTTTATTTATGAGATTGATGGTGCAAATGTGAATACATCCACATGTTTGGTTTTAGATAATCGTAATAACACAAAATAAACAGCAAACTAAATAACATAATACCATAATGAATCGATTTGTGATTCAACTTCAATCAGCCCACTCCACCAAAAAACACCTAGGACATTCCACTACAAGAAAATGTACCTATTGCTACACCATATATTGCCACACCTTCAATATAGGTGTTGCAAAAGCAAATTTCTAGTCACAGTACTTTTCAGCTGCAGCTAAAAGCTATAAATTACTGCTGCAAAATGAAACTTTTGCCACACAACTGTAGCAATAATATGAAAAGAGTGTTGCAAAAAAGTATAATCTCTTGCTGCACCAATAGACTTCTTGCTACATAGGTTATTGCGGCACTAGTAGGGGTTTATGCCATAACCATTGGGTGCTGCAATAGGTTAAATTTCTTGTAGTGTTCCCAGAAATGCCTTCCATATGTGTCTTCTTCAGAAGAAGTGCGCAAATGCATAAAAGTCTTGCAACCGGGATTTGAGCATCCACTGATTCTCTGTGGACAATGTTTGTATTCGTGATCTCCATATCCACAATGCTTGCAGTGTAATAACTCCTTCTTTAATTTGGCTTTAAGTTTGAAATTTTTGCAGAGTGTTGCAATCTTTTCTTCTTCTTCTTTAATCTTCATAGCATCATCTAGCATATGTGGCTCTTCTGGACAGTTGGGATCTTGACATTGCAAATACCTGAGCTTTTCCGGTTGTGATTCAATCACCATTCTGATGCGTGAACAACCTTCCGGCGGACACTTTGAATACATCCAAGGGCATTGCATAAGACTGTGGTTATCCATGAAACATAATGGACAAACCTTTTTTGCTTCGACACATAATATTTGCTTCGCTTTGCCTTTAAAAAACATGGTGGATGTTGTTGGCTTAAGAAAGAAATCTGTTGGTTTGGTTGAGAATAAAACCTAGTGTTGTATTTATAACAAAAAAAATTGCCGTTGGTAATTCAAACGGGCGGTTTTAGTAAAGCCGCGCGGTTTTACTACAAACGCCAACTCCTATGGTAATTCAAACGGGAGGTTATAGTAAAGCCGCGCAGTTTTACTACAAACGCCAACGGCTAAATTTCCAACGACTCGATTTTCTTTCTCGACCTATAAATTCCATTCTTCCCATCTCCAAAATCACATCTTCTTCTTCTTTTTCTTTTCTAAAACTCTTTTAATCTCTCTCACTCTGCAGAAATGTCTGTTAGAAATCCTGGTCCCAAGTTTACTGAAGAAGAGGATATAACCATATGCAAAGCATATTTTTTTCATAGGGTAATCATTGGTATGGGCTTTCAAGATGGTTCTTTTTGGGAGAACGTTTTTTCAATGTTCGTCTCACTGACTGGAAACCCAGGAAACCGAGATGCTCGTCGATTGCGTGCTCGTTTTCAATCTATTAGGCTTGCAGTCCAGCCATTTCTTGCTATGGTAATGGAAATTGATCGAGAAAAATTCATCGGTGTAACTGAAGATAAAGTGATCCAGACAGCTCTTGATAATTGGGAGGAAGCTCATGGTAAACCTTTTCGTGACGAAGGGTGTTTTAGAATTCTAAAAGATGGTCCATCTCAAGCACATCTGTACTGCACTCGAATGCCTCTCCCGGTCTTTACAATGGAAGAAGATGTTACTCTTGTTCGATCTTGGTTACATCGTATGATGAGACCAATGAACAGTGTCTATTTCTGGGAAAGAGTATTGGGACATTTTGTAGCATCGCGGAACGAAACCATAAGAAACAGT
The DNA here is from genome assembly GCA_023531105.1 of Papaver atlanticum. Taxonomy (NCBI): domain Eukaryota; kingdom Viridiplantae; phylum Streptophyta; class Magnoliopsida; order Ranunculales; family Papaveraceae; genus Papaver; species Papaver atlanticum. The sequence continues at coordinate 2,569,665 of JAJJMB010002020.1, forward strand.
AAGAGCCTAGAACTAAGAATTGCATTCATCACTAAGGAAGTCAAACATTATAGAGAAGTTTTGTGGATGGTTCACCGTATCAAATCTGGATTATCCAACGAAGAACTGGTGAGTATCTTACCTTTGTCCTCACTGATCAACTGCATCATAAATATCTGAACTTGTTGTTTATCTGTTTTATAGAAAACCATCGCTCAGAGCCAGTTTACTGAAGAAACCGGAAGAGAGTTTAAGCATTTTGAATGCTATAAACTCTACTGAGAGAATGTCGTTGGATTTGATGTAGTTGTGGTTTATTAAAATGTAGTTTGATGTTATTTGCAGGTTTAAATTGTAATAAATTTCGCTTAATCTGAACTGGAAATCTATTTTAAAATCAAAATATTTTCATTCATTGATATTACTGCCAATTCTTTTACAAGATATAAACTTAGACAATAATAAAAAGTACTAAACAACTTCAATAAAAATCAAGTACAAGCTTTGGCCTCCTGTTTATCTTCATTTGACGTATCTTCCATTCAACGCGCTCTTTGACAGTTTCGCCTTTGTTTTTGAATTTTTTGTTGTTAACTTTCAAAACTGGAGCTCTTCTTTGCCTTTTTGCGGAACATTTTCTTGGAGCAACTTCAAAAACTTGCACTTCCCTCTTACAGTTTTCAATCTTTTTAAGACTCCCACATATCTTAGAAACAACAACTTCAAGTTTTGCATCGCAAAAAAGTGTGATCACCTTTTTAGCCATTTCACCAACAATAAACTAAAAATTTGAAATAGATTTTAGAAGAGAAAATTCAAGAGAAGTGAATTTTGGTGTGAGTGAATTGTTCGAAGTGATGGTAATTTATAGAGGTAAAAAGTGAATTTTGAATTTTCAAAAAACTGCCCGTTGACGTTTTTGCTTCAAACGCCAGCGCTCAAAGTATGAACGCCGCATTTATGTTTCGAACGCCGCGTTTAACCTACACACGCTGGCGTGTGTCCCTAGCCCGGGCACTTGATGTTTAACCGTGCACTGCTGTTCCCATAGTGAAGAAACCTGTTTGGCCATCCACCTGGCTCAACAAAAAGATGGGTTTGTTCATTCCCATAGGAATTGCCCTTAGACTTAACTTCTATTTTTGGTATACAATCACGGAACTTAACAATTTTACTTGGCGGAATTGGAGTATGTAAAATCAAAGCTCGGAGGTGCCATAAAAACATGATGCATTATTCTCGAACACATTACTATATCCATCAGTGTGTCTACTACCTATAGAAATGCGGTTTTTTCAGGTAATGATTCATTCATTCCAAAAATAAAACATCTACCTTATGGTGCAAAGGAATGTGTTTCGGTGAAATTGTTTATCTCAAGATGTATTGATGGAAAACAAGGGGTAGTAGACAACCGACAACCCCCCACCCCCACCCCAAATCTATTCGATTCGATACCCTCTCTCCCCTCTCACTAGTTCAACAGGAAAAAAAGGTTTTCTTCACCGGCAACCATTTTCGGCTCAGATCTGGTCCTTTTGGGGCCGGATCTGGACGGGATTTTCTTTCCCTTTTCTTGTCTTAGGTTAGATCTTTGTTATTAGTTAGTTTTTATCATGGTTTTCTCTTACTTATTGGTAAGTTTTGTACACCCTTATGGTTTTTTATCTCCTCTATTAGAGAGGTTTATCTCGGTTTTAATGACCGTTCTTGTGTTTCATGGGTTATAAGATCACTTGGGATGTTTTTCAACGACGAAAACTTCATCATTGTTAGCTCCGGCGACGGAGTCTTTACCGGAATCTTCATCATCTATTTATCCGGCGACGGAATCTTCATGAATGATGCTTTTGACGACGAAATCTCCATCACAAGTTTTAAGAAATTTGAGCAAATCACTCCAACTTTTGGAGCACATCTTTATGAAGAAGAAAAACAAACAAAATGGTTGGAATACACTTCCGAGAAAAACCATTCTTCCTCCGACTTGATCGGTTCTTATTCATGCTTATATTTGTTCTACACCGGTAATCCTTCTCTTTCTCTTGTCGGATTTCTTGGTAAACTTATGCGGTATGTCTATTTGTATTTTCTTAATTTTGATTTTAAACCCTTTGTAAACTTGAACTCTCATAAATGAAAAGGTTCTTTATTAAAATAAAAAAAATAAAATAATAGACAACCGACAATAATATTATTTAACTAATACTATAAGCTTGTGGAGCTCTTTTATTCCACAAGTCCCTGGCCCTATATGTGTCGGTGGTACACTCCTCTCTCTCCTCCTTTCTGTCCCTCTCCTTGATTAATCATGGAGCCTTTCTTTAAACAAAAGACTGTATATCCCAATTGCAATTATAGGCCATCCGATCCACAAATCAACATCTAGATTGAAATTTGGTGGCAAATATAAGGAGTAGGCATATTCATACCTTAAAAATCTTCTTGTCTTGACTAACTATATGATGTCTATGTTAATTCATATTTTAAGCACATAAATATGAATCACTAATGAGAAGTACTACCTAATCTTTTTGATTTGATTTAGACCCTCCAACCAAATTTTTCCTCACAAGAGAGTGAGACAGTAAGAGCCAGCTAATTTCTATTGACTAATATTATACTACAATTCAAGCTTACTTACAACCATATGATTTCAAAACAAAACATGGATCAGTGAATATTAGCTCTAGGTTCATTTGCATATTTACCAATTGGGCATTTTTTTTTAATCAGATGGGGAAAATTTATTATTTGTCCCATACTAAAGGGAGGGTTGTTGGCTTTCGAAAACGAAAACAAAAACAAAAAAGTGGTTGTTAGAGAATTAGCTAATAATCTGTCTAACAATCATTCTTAGATGCTCCAATTAGAAGATCGAAGATAGAAAGACTGACATCTTAAACACAATTGATAGTTAGTAGGCTTCATAATTTTGATTTGGCTCTAATAAGCATTTTTCTTTACCTAATAACACCAAGATCTTACATGCCCCCCAAAACCAAACTAAAAAGTAAAAAACATCTTCATATCAGCAGCAGAAAAGGTAAAAATAAAAGTCATAGCTAGTGAGAGTATTTTGTAGGACTATCATCCTTTTGATTTTAAATCAGCTAATCTCCTGCTAAGTTCTTCCTCTGAGGCAGGTAGAGCAGCAGCAGCAGCAGCAGTAGCAGCTCCTTTTTCTTTGATTCCCACAGCTTCCTTTCCTGCTTGTGGCAACTTCATACAAACCTCCAAACCATAATCATCAGCAACTTGTTGCATCAAAGATCCAACTTCGCCTTCTGGAGTAGACAAGGATGTCGTTCCTTCCATCGATGTTTCTGTGAAACTCGCTTGAACTTCCATATTCACAAACACCTTCTCAAATTTATCCATGGTCTGTGAAATCTTCTCCATGTTTCCAACAGATAATGATCCTTCTAATGATTTCACAATTCCACTCATTGATTTAGTAATGTTTCGGAGATTGTTCTGGCTTCCTAATCTCGATACCACAGCGTCAAGACGAGAAGCAAAACGCAAGTAATTGAGCTGTTCGTTGCGCTTCCGAATCGCATTTTGAGCGTAAATTCTTGCACCATCCATGTTTCCTTTTTCAATTGCTTTCTTTACTTTCAACTTCTCTGATTTCTCTTCCTGTTCGCATTTTTTTGCTTGTCTAACTAGTGATTTTGATGTCATCTTTAGTTGGAAGGTTTGCTCCATTAGCTTCTCCTGCCCTGACTTCTTTGAGAACCATGGCATCTTGTCCTACCCAAGTGCAGCAAAAATCAGCAGATCTGGTTTCCTTTGTGTTACAGGTTTTCAAGAGATTGAGGAAGAAATGAAATCGGATCTATGTTTTTGTTTTCACTGTAAAGATCTTGATGATAAATGAAGAATTAACTGGAGAGATTGAATAGTTAAAGGGGCTTAAAGTGACAAGCTTGGCCATTCCAAAAAATATAGCCGTTGGAAAACTCCAACGGTCAGAACTCTCAACTTTTTTATCCCATGGCTTGACCATGACTAGCGTTTTCAAGTGGATCCTAGTCCAATACATTCCAGGGAGGATGTGGTTATTCTGCCAAGTGCTTGTTTTTCGGCTGCAGACCATGAAATGAAATGGAAACTTATAAACTGATTGATTTCTTTGATTTTTGGTACTCTATGATGATGACAAAACTAAAAGTCTCAGTTACCCCGGTTGTTACAAATCTCTTGGAAGTACAGATAAGTTCTTACAGAGGTAAGAAGTGATTTTAACCCCTCTAAAAGCAGGAGAAAACTGACAACATCACAAATTACTTGGGACTTCTTTTAGCTAAAAGAAAGAGAATGAGAAAAAACAAAGATGCACGTAAGATTGAACTGGATCTACACTAACTCACCTATTCAACAACAAAAAGAACAATAAAATTACTTGCACAACCTATACATCAACTTTTTCTATGCTTCTGTAATGCATCACAAAGTCTCACGGCATCAAGATTATCCCGAACATTGTGTACCCGTACCATGTTTGCACCACCCAAAACCCCAGCGGTGACTGCAGCAATAGTTGCTGGGTCTCTTCTATTAGCATCTGTTTGGTTGCAAATATCACCCAAAAATCTCTTTCTAGAGGGTCCTATTAAAATTGGTGCATGAGAAGCCGCCAAACTCTTGAGACCAATCTCTTCTCGAATGTTAGGTAAACCCATAAGAAGGTCTAAATTGTCTTCACTTTTTTTGGAAAATCCAATGCCAGGGTCAAGAATAATGCTCCAAGCTGGGATCCCTGATGATTCAGCCTCTTTAAATCTTGAATACAATTCAGAACTGACTTGCTTACAGACATCGTCATATTTTAGGTTCTCGCTACTTTGCATCGTAGATGGGTTCCCCCTCATGTGCATTGCAAGATAAGGAACCTTCAAACCTGATACAACCTTAAGCATGTCAGAATCTAACTGTCCACCAGATACATCGTTGATCAGATGGGCACCTTTACTTACTGCTTCTGAAGCGACTTTCGAGTAAAAAGTATCCACAGATATGAATTTGTCTTCAACCCCAGGTATTTGTCGAATAGCTTCTAGGACAGGTATTAGTCTATCTAATTCCTCTTCTGCTGATATCCTAGTGGCAAATGGTCTTGTAGATTGTGCACCAATGTCAATGATGTCTACTCCTTCTGATATCGTCAACTGAACCTGAGAAACAGCAGCATCTACTGACTGAAACTTACCACCATCGCTGAAACTATCTGGGGTCAGGTTCAGGATTCCCATGACATGGGTCTTCTGTGACCAGTCCAACAAGCGATTTCCAATGGGTAATACTCGTCTCATCCCATCCTTTCCAATCAATTGCTCGCCACCAAGTTTCTCCCATGATTCAAAAAGCCCACACTTCTGTGTTGAAAATGAATGCCAACTTCCAACAGTATCAGAATCGATTGCTGATCCAAGTAGATCAATCAGTGGGGCCATCACAAATGGTCTCTCCCAGATTCTTTCATGTGGGACACAAAGAGTCTCAGAATGGATTTTGAAGTTCCCATAGAACAATATATCCAAGTCAATAGGTCTGGGACCATACCTTATACCTTCTGTTCGACCTATATCCTTCTCAATTTGCTTGAGTACACGCAATAACTCATGTGGGGCAAGTTTCGTAACACCTCTGATTGCGGAATTGAGGAAAAGAGGCTGATCCGTCACATAAGCAGGCTCTGTCTCATATAAACACCCGTGTCGCGAAATTTGGATGCCTGATTTCTTCATCAGTCGAAGTGCCTCATTGAAATTATCCAGCCGATTGCCTACATTGCTGCCCAAAGCAATTACCACTTCTTGTTCTGGAGAATGAACTTCCACTGAATTTGAGACCGAATGTAGGAAAGAAAGACCTGTTGCTGCAAAGTGGAAATAATACATAGGAAATTCAGGAAGAAATATAAATAGTGAGAAAAAACAGTATTCATGTTTGTAACTTGGTTAAACACTTTTCAGCAACTTATCAGGTAACCAGGCTCACCTTTTGAGTACTTATTGGCAGCTCCCTTAAACCCATGCTTGGCAGAAATTACGTTCTTGAATATGTTCATGCCAATAGCTGTTTTATTCAATCCTGAAACAAATTACAGACAGTTGAACTTGATAAATAATACTTTCTAGAACTCTTACTGTTCCAGTTGAGAGAATGCAAAAATGACCACTACAATTGTTTTTTCTTAGTTTTCGACTATCACATAGACATCATACCATGTACTGATGTAGCAGAAGGCTGGATCATGCAAATGCTTTCAGCTGTTTAAAGCAACCTAGCAGTATACACTACCATGCAAATGATGTGACAAAACGACTGTGCAACAGAAACTTGTGATTACGAGTATGGCTATGAAAAGTTTAAAGTGGTGTTTTTTCAAAAACTTGCCGACTAACTTTTAATAACTAATTAACTGTTATCACATAATCAATTACACATATAACTAAGAAACAGAACTTTTCAACCGTAACTAGTTAACTCTATCTTTTCCATGTAACTTGAAATTTCTCATATCTATTTATTTATGCAATACTTTGGTCCTATGAACAGATCGTGTTGTGGGCAATTACTACTTTCTACAAGTCTAAATGAAGCTGGGTGCTTAAGGCAGGGTACATAGAATGAAGTTGTATGGTTTACTAAATAAGCCATCCCAGTGAACCCGTGGTGTTGATTATAAATCTGCTGATATTCACTTACAATTCTTTCTGGTCAGTTGCAGCAGCTTATTAGGAGCATTGTTGAGGTTTCCACAGCGGCTTCTGTTCATGGTGGTGATACTGGCTTTATGTATCTGCACTCCCTTACTCTAATGGAGTGAAGTTAGACAAGATGACCGCTGCCACGGTGGGTGGCTGACGAAGAAGTAAATGCTAGAACATATTCTAAATTCCTAATGCACATCAAAAAGCAAACAAAAACTAAGTCCAGCAACAGTAGAAGTAATTAACACAAGCACCAACACCATTTGCTCTTGCATAACCAGCATTAGGTTCAGTACGAACAAACTCCTTTTTTGCATTATTATAGCCACGAGAGCACAATAGACAAGCCATACACGACAAAAGAAAGAAAAAAACGTAGTGACAAAGAGTATTGGCACATCAACGAGTATTGCGACATAAACAAGTCATCTACTATTCCACAATAAATACAAAAGACAAGATACATTTATTCATCGACCATCATAATTCATCTAAAACATAAGATAAATCCATCCATCACCAAATATGCAGCAGAGTTTATCCCTGGGTTTCAAGTCGTGCAATTATCCCTAGGTCTGTAATATTTTCCTAAAGAAGATGAGATATGTTTATCCATCAACCATCATAATCCATCCAAAACACAAAATATATTCATTCATCACAACTCATATATATGCAGCAGAGTTTTATCCTTAGGTTTCAAGCTGTGTAATTATCCCTAGGTCTGTAATATTTTCCTAAAAAGGATTCAAAAAGAAAATGTGCAAGAACATACTTTTCAAAATTCGAGCACCAGCAGCAATGGAGAGAATTGCAATAATCTTGTTCCTGTTGACCTAATTCAAAGCACTTATTCCTTCCTTTAATTGAACCTTTGCAACCTGAATAGTTAACAAAACAGAGTTAGTTTCTAATTAAAAATATATCACAAGGCAGTTACCTTATTGCTGAAATGAGCACATATATATTGGGTCTGGTATGAAAGGAAGTAATGTCAAACTAAAATCAGAAGACACGGAACGCTGTTCTTTTGTCACTATTTTGCACAAAATGAGCCCATAGTTTGCTACTTTGGCTACAGAGAGTAAAGACCCCTGAGTTTTAATGTGTATTATATTGTATTTAGTAACTCACGAGTAGGTGGTCTTCCACTAGTTTTTACTTAAAACTGCATTTAGAAATGCCTTGTAATGAAAAATACAAAAAGAGAATAACACACAGTGGATAGAAATTGAAACTTTTGTTGTTTGTCAAACAAAGGCACGAGTGAGGGCAACAACGATGCTCCCATTAGAACATGTCTCTTTAATTCATTATGGCTTTAATTTCACACAAGCCAAAGTCCAGAAAAAGAAATCGTTCGCAAATTTAATGTGAATGCGCAAAAAGACCAAGACAAATAAAAAGTCTCGAGTAAAAGGATGGGATAGCACAGAAGCAAGACTGCCTGCATGGTGCCAAATTGCAAAAGAAATTCACAAATGACCCTCGAAGAAGCCTCTTTAACAAACAGAGACTTTTGGCTAGCCCAATTGCGCTGCGCCCCTTGGAGTACTTCAATCGTACGCCTCTGGTCCCACCATTTTCAAGGAAACTCTCAAGGTAAAGTAGTGCCAAAAATGACCCAAGAGATTGCCAATACAACAGCATATGAGCAGGCTAAAGTGGATTACGCATGCACAGGAAACTCCAATTTATGTTCAACCAGTAATAGGTTCAGAGTCTTTGGACCATTAACGTGATACCCAATGGCTCGAACCGTAAATGAGTTTTCTACTCAATTAAGCAGTTACTACTGTTAATGTGATACCTAACGGTCCATACACAATTATGAGTTTTCCGACTCTTTCCAAAGAAACCGGAAAGAGAGCATTGTGCTAAGGTTTCAAACTTGGGTTCAATGACAAATAAAGGTAATATACTAGAGATGATCTAAAGACCAAAATTCTCCTTTCATGCGATGTAAAGAATTTGCAGCTACACCACCCTACTGCTTGGTCATTGTGAAATTAAAAATAAACTGATGCGCTATTGCTTGCGAGATTCATATCAGTATATCTGACCCACCAAAAAATGCTGAAATGTCAAGTGTTCTGAACTACAATTATGTTTGTAAACAAAGAAAGAAAATAAATTATGATTGCCTTAAAGTTAAAAAACTCGAATCAATACTATTGACTTCAGCTAAAATCACTTTACATTTGTGTTGGTATTTCTAGTATAAGTAGAAAATATATAGAGAGAGAGTATTGTGGTGAACAAGAAAGGTTATGCCCAAGTTTTGTTTTGAGGAGACAGAAAACATTACTGACTTTGAACAAACAACAAACACCCCTTGTGCATCGTCTAAATTGAAAAAAACCAGATAACTAGCAAAACTACAGAATAAGACGTTCCCAACACCAAAGATAACAAACCCAATTTCTAAACAAACAACTTGAATCTTTTGCAAAGAAGAAAGGAAATCTTACCAGAGTTCCTACATCCCTAGGATCTCACTCGTCGTTAGAAATGGATGTTTGTCCTTAATCCATAAAATTGTTCCTTGTTATAGGCAGATGTAGGTTTCGAGTGAATCTGGTGAACTTTAGGGCGTTGGTCCACCTTGAGAAAGCAATCTTGTTTTCTTAAAGTTAAAGCAGACAGTCAAGTCATTGAGTCTCAAAGGCCAGGCAGCCATAATTTTGTTGTATGATATGCCTACCCATAGTAAAAATTGTCAAAAACGAATAGTGCTGGTTGGTTGTGAGACTCTACATAAAAGAATACTCGAGCATCGCATGAGCAATTTTTTTCTTAAAAAGCACCTTAACACAATTTGCAGCTGAACTTGACATGAATTATAGCTCCGAGACGGGAAACAAACACCACCCAACCCCAACTCTCGAAAATAGTTTCTTCACATAGACATTGCAAATGGTTAAAAACCAGTGTTGTGCACTTAGATAGCAGGACTTGTAATGTAGGGAACGTCTAGCACTCCAAATACAACCGAACCCGTCATCACTAGATATAAAAAACATTGCTGCTTGAAAAGGCCCATGTAATGTTTAAGTTGATGTAGGAATATGTCTTTTGCATTGACAAATTGTGAATGTTTTTGAGCTGAATTGGTCTCTGTGAGTGACAATAAATAGGCGGATTAATTAGCTCTTTCTATCTCATTTATCTTATAAGGTCTGTTAGTAATCTGCCTGCTGGCCAAGCCGTCACAAACGATAGAAGATAGTTACCAGGGTAATGCACAGGCCGGGTATGTTGGAAATTTGTCATATTCCAAATTCTTTTTTTGTTTTTGAAAATGGATATGCATTGATAGAGAGTAGAAAAATTTAATCATATTGATTCAGTCTCATCTATTACTATCTCAGAATGAGAAGTTGTTCCGAAGACTGAATCTGTTAGATTAACCTCCATTGAAACTGTTACAGGAAAGCTATTTAAATTACATACTTCATAAGCTTTGACAGTGTCATAAGCTATTGTTGGAATTAAAAAACTAGGAGCTTGGTCTGTCCAGGAGGTGGTGTTGTTGCTTTTCCTTCCCTTCTTTGCCAAAAGATCAGCTACTCTGTTAGCTTTTCTGTCTGCATAGTGAAAACCCAAAAAAGAAACTAGATTGTTTGTTATCTTCTTTACTTCGTCGAGAATGGCCAGACTTTGCCATTGGAATGTTGAAACCTTTCCTTGTAGGTACCTCATTACTTCCTGATTATCTCTTTCAATGACCAGATTTTGGAAGTTATTTGAGTTGGCCCATTTAGTTGCCTGCAGTACAGTTAGAGCTTCTGCTTCTTCAGCTGTGGAAGTTCTGAAGGTGCCTGATTCTGCTCCTTTGAAGGTTCCTGTCCAATTACGAAGGATAAAACCAAACGCTGCATTAGTATTCTCAGATAACCAAGAAGCATCACAATTCAATTTGAAAGTGTTAATGAGTGGGAATTGCCAATGTGGTGTTGGTTTTATGTTTCTACATTGTGGTTCGCTCAAACTATTCAATTTAGTTGGATGCCAGTAAGCATAGTGTCTAGTGATATCAAGTGTAAGCTGATCAGGTGTTCTAGATTTATCTTCAAAAATTCTAAGACACCATTCCTTCCAAATAAACCAACACTTAGTTGCTGCAAGTGCCATTGATATAGAATTCAGATCTCCTGCTATCCATTCATTGTATTTGTGCAAGAAAGAAACATTAACAGAGTTTGAGTTATGAGGTGCTCCCTGTAAGACCATTGGCGGCAGATTCCACACAGCCTTTGCATAATCGCAGTCAAAGAACATGTGATATGTAGATTCCACAGCATCATTGCAAAACACACATTTGTTGTCCACTGATCTTAATTTCTGTCTAGTAGGCAGTGCATCTTGCAAGCATTTCCAAATAAACAGCTTGATTCTCTGAGAAGTATCCATGCTCCATACTCCTTTCCAAAACTTCTTAGTTTTGTTAGGAATTGAATTAGAAGGATTTAAAAGTCTGGCATATAGAGATTTTATAGAAAATTCTCCATTCTTAGTTAAGATCCATCTTAGTTTATCTCTTTTCAAACTTCCTTCAGCAGTCGTATATAGTCTAATGTTATTAATTTCTTGTACTATTGAATTGTCAAACAAAGATTGTCGCAGTTCCAAATTCCACTTTTTCGTGTTTGAGTCTATAAGCTCAGACACAAGTGTTATGTTTGTGTTTCCTTGGTGAACAGACTCTGCCAGAGTCTCTTCCCTGGTTGGTAGCCATTTATCATCCCAAATATTGATGGACTTACCATCACCCACTTCCCATATACTATATTTTTTAATGTGTTCTATGCCCTGTAAGATGCACTTCCATACCCAAGAAGCTTTCGATTTCTTCTTGGAATTTAAGGCTCTTGTTTTCTTAAAATATTTCCCTTTTAGAATTTGTGCCCATAGATCATCTGGGTTGCTTACTAACCGCCAAACTATTCTGTTGATCATGGCTTGGTTGACCTTGTTTGCCTCCTTAAAGCCTAGACCTCCCTGTTCTATTGGTTTACATAGAAAATCAAAGGATTTTATGTAAATACCTTTAGAATTTGAGTGTTTTCCCCACCAAAAGTCTCTTTGTATGTTATTGATTCTTTTTGTGATTTTTTTAGGTAATACAAAACAACCCATATTGAAGATTGGCATGCTAGACAAAACTGCTTTGTTCAAAACTATTTTACTTGGCTGTGACAGGATCTTTCCCATCCAAGTTTTTATTCTTTGTTCAATTTTTTCAATTATGTTGACGAAGGCTTTAAGCTTTGATCTATCTACGAACAAAGGTACCCCCAGATGTGTGTCTTTTATGTTTATCTTTTTTATCTTCATTAATCTGCAAATTATGCCTTGGTGTTTATTGTGAACTTTTTTTCTAAAAGACAGTCCAGATTTTGCAAAATTATTACCTGTTCTGATGAAGCACTAAACATGTGAATGGCTTCTAGTAGATTTTTACAACTACCCAGATCAGCTCTAGTGAACAGAAAGAGGTCATCTGCGAATAAGAGGTGGGAAACTGGAGTTGATTTAGGAGTTAATTTAATTCCTTGAACTTTTTTCATGCTTTCTAAGTGACTTAATAGTCTTGAAAAAACTTCCATACACAGGATGAATAGGTATGGAGACAATGGATCTCCTTCCATCTTCTCTCCAGACATCATCATTTGATTAATAATTTCAACAACTCTAGAAAAAAAACTCATTCAAACTTTCATCATCCTTCATTTTAAGATTTTTAAAATCACTTCTATAAGAATGAAGTATTAATCTTTTTCCTTCTTGTTTCTCCATTTCTTGTTGAAGAAGATTCCAAGCTTCTTTAGCTTTAGATGGATGAATCACTCTAGTAAGAATAATATCTCAAACTCATTGTTGAATATAAATGGATGCTTTAGCATTCTTGTTTCTATTCTCCTTGAGTATATCCTTTTGGGGTTGTGTTAGGTTTGTTGTGTCTTCAATTTCCTCAAACCCATTTTGAAAAATCTCTCATACATCTTGAGACATTAACAAAGTCTTCATCGTGATGGACCAAAAACCATAATGAAAAAGTGGTATGGGTGGTTGTTGTATGTTGAGATTTGAATCGCTACTACTTTCCATTGTTTAATTTCAAAATCAGTTGAAAAATTGGGTTTTTTCTTTCTTAGATCTAGATCTAAAACTTTCTTTTTGCTGATTTTTTTTTTCTTAAATCAATATCATATTCAATTAATATTGGCTATGGTAGCAATTGTTGGATATTTTGTTACGATTAGTAATGATTTTGATAGGGATTTTTTGAACGGGGGTGAGGGAATAAGCTTCTCTTCACGCTCTTCTATTCAATTCTATTTCACTTGTATTTTTTTTTTCTCTTACGTCATCTCTTTCTTTTATACTCTCTCCGTCTTAGTGTTTTTTTTGTTTTTTTTTTTTGTTATATAGTTTTCTACTTTTTATCCTGATTTACCCCTAACTTGGAATCAAGCCCTAACATAAATTATTCTATAAATCAACTTTCTATGCGCACTCTTAAATAGTACTCTCTATGTATTCCGTTAATATTTCTTCTTTTGAGTTGTTCCAAGTTAAGAACAAAAAACTAGGACCTTTACAAATTAGAAACTTAAATACTAGCCTAGGGTATTTGTGGAAAAAAGAAATAGTCTCTTTGTGTTTCTTAATCTTTGTGCAAAACCTAATATAGCAACTACATTAAGACGGAGGGAGTACTAGGTTTACATAAGACATAATACCAAAGAGACATGTTGTTCATTCATTCATTTTTGTTGCACTAGTTCAAGTGAAGAATAAAAACTTCGTATTTAATTTCACTAGTCCTTGTGCTAAATGTAAACTTCACATTAACTAACACTGCCGAGCAAATATGTATGCAACAACTGGAGGATCATCCTTGATAACACCAAATTTGGTCTCCTGGTTTCATCACGCGCGAAAAGTGACTTTGGAAATCAACTCTTCTACAGTGAGCATGTGAATAAGGAACTGTACAAGACCATCGTAGCCAACAATCACCCGGTGTGAAGGACCACTTAAAAGATTTTCACACCCAATTATTGGGTCTTGTAATGATCTCGTGTTTTTTTTATGTTTACCACGACCACATCCAAGATCATGTTTATATTATGCATCCAGAAACAGGACGCATTCATCTCCCACTAAAGTATACACCGCCTGATGATTTATATTATGAATCTTGTTTTTATGTAACTACAAACAAAACAACTATTTAGCATATAATATATGATGAGAATAATCCTGAACTATATAATAGTAGCGTTATACCAAATGTGTCATCAAAAGATACCTTTATTGTCATACCGTTTATTTTAAGTTTTTTACTTCCTGACTCAGGACTAACCCTGACTCAGACCCATTTCAGTCAGAACCATTAACTCAAAGGGCAGAAACACAAGTATGTAAATTTAGTCCACCTATATAAATCTTAGTTAAATAAGTTATGCCACTGACTAATTTTTACTTTACTAATTCCTACATGTTAAAGGTGATTGTCAACAAGTAGTGCTTATTCTTGCAAACCCCTGATAATTGTTTTTGTTTATTTTTAAAGTTCAAGTAAGATCGTCATGGAGATGATGAATACTACTCTCGAGCAGTACTAGCAGAACCTGGAGAAGGTGATACAATATTGTTGATGGCGGGTTTTTGCCTAGGAAAAAATTGTAATTAAAGAGTCTATTTTTGATCCAGCATTAGAAATACTGAACTCTGGTATACTTTACTTTACTTTATCTCTAATCGTTGTCGGATTTGGGAGATTGATAAGTAAGCCTGTTAATGAAATAAATCTATTCATTTTATATTTCGGGTTACAATCTAAAGGATTTAAGAGCAAAAGTCTTCACAACAGGTGCGGCAACTTAAGATAGTGGAATTTGTCTTGGAATTCACGTGCATAGGATATACTGGTTGTAGGAGCAGGGATACTGGAGGAACTGAGTAAATAAGGATAGTTTACTTGGTGTCAACTATATGAAGTTGCAGTAGTCAATTTGTATATCGGTTTAATTCTGAGAGTCTTCAAAACTGGACTAGGTCCATAGGTTTTTCTGCCAAGTAGTTTTCCTCGTTAACAAAATCTTATGTGTCGTGTGACTACTTTTCTTTTCCCATTATAATCGTTATTGTAATTAATTAATCATACTAGTACGTTAATCCACTTGGTAATTGATCATATAGTTGTGCTAGGTTTCAAACTAGACTAGTTACCAAGTTACACCTTGTTAAAATAATCTTTTTGAAATTATTGTTTCTGTAAGATTATACAATGTGTGCCTGTAATAGGTTCAAATCGAAAATATTGTCAATTGTTAACACAAAAATTCCAAACGTGGATCATATAACCGTGTAAGTCAACTAAACTTGTTTACAACAATTGTTTTAGAGTTTTTGTCTTTAATTTAAATTTTTTCCAACTAACTTATACACTTCATTTATGTTAATGTAGGTTATATGATTGAATTTTAGATAGTGGTAAGAATGAGGTTCGTAAGATTTGTGAAAGCAATTGAATTTAGATTTATTTAAACTAAAAGTAGAGAAAATTTTAATCCAAATTTGTTTTTTTTTAGAGTGAAAATAACCAAGACACTAGATTCCACTATTACACATGAATAAATGATGATAAAAATTCCAAAACTCTAATTATTTTTAAAATCTCTTTTTCTTAATTCACAAATTATCAAGCATATTCTCAAACATTAATTGTATCCCTTAAGCATAGATTATCTAACCAAAGCATAACCTATCTAATTGAATCACAACTAATTAGGAAAAATTATGCAAACAATTAAAATTCTACAAAGTAGTGATTGAGTGAATTATAAAATACAAATTAGAGAAAAATAGAATGGTTACCAATTATTCATGCATAAATAGCTTCCTCCGTGCCTTGATTACGCGAGAATTAGCTCATCATTATCATGGAAACATGCTCAAAATTCATCTTTATTAATGCTCAAAAATGGTTCACAAATGATGAAATGGGAGAAAAATGAATAAAATCGGGTTCTGTAACACTTATATTTGTTACAAAATCAATTGTTACAGAAAACGATAAAGGAATACCGTCGCTGGAACTGTTGAAGAACGACGGTCTTTAAGGGTCTTATGTTCTTCGTACCTTCTTCACCAGCAGAAAAATGGTTTTTTCCTGTAACTTTTTTTTCTCGATTTTTTATACTCTAAACGTCTCCCTATTCTCCCCCTAAACTCTCTATAACACAGTGAGACCCCAATCAACCTATTTATATCAACCAACACGTAAAAATCTCGCTAATAAATCCAAAATATTTTCTTTTACTCGGGGATGATATTTACGTGATTCTTCCCTTGTTTATCTCCTCCACGCATCTGTTTTATCTCCACACACTTCTTGCACGCTGAAAAGATGTTAAACTCGCTCTAATCTCCACGCAATCTTCCACAAAATCTCATCGACACGTGATATTCTCGTTTCTCCCTGTTTTCTTCTTGCGGATTACTCAGCCAAATTCGGTCGAACCTAAAGCCCAAAACATGTTTATTAGGTCATATCACAACTACCCATAAGAAATCAGCCCTTTAGTCTCTTCATAACATCATCAAAAATCGATCGAACCAACTGCCAGTGAAGAAAAGAAATTTCCCGCCAAAATCCATTTTCAAATGATGAAGGTGAAGTTCCCTGAATCCAAAACTCGGGTGCCTTTAGCAGCTCGGCAGACTTGGGGGCGCCCTTATCCATTTTTAGGGTGCCTTTAGTAATTTTGGTGGGTGCCTTTAACACTTTTTTCTGGGGGATTTCCAACACTTTTTCGGGGTTCTTCCGGTGTATTTCTGGGGTGCCTTTAGTACTCTATCCTAGGATGTAAAACACCACTTTACGAGCCAATTTCGTCGCAAGAGCTTATTTTTCTAAAAATACCTACAAAGACATAAAACACCATAATAAGTACAAAAATGGGTACTAATAATATATACAATAGAGATGAGAATAGACACATAAATGCGTCTATCGAATTCCCCCAAACTTATTATTTGCTAGTCCCGAGCAAATTTAATCTACAAAATAAAATCCTAACTCACTGTCGCAGGCATCGTCGATTGCACTTAGCATGTGCAACAAGCCTTTGAACCCCTAGGTGGCCCTAGTGGCCGAGTTATAGTCTCGGGAGGGTTTACCAGAAGTGTACCCACAAAACCTTTACTCCAGACCCTAGCTATCTACGTAGAACCTTGAAATGGCACTAAAGAACCTCCTTAGTTGGCATACTTATTGATTACGGGAGGAAGTACCCTGATGCGAAATTCCAATTGATGTACACGAGTTTGCATTAAAATTCGTATATAAGTGACAGAGCTCTACTCAGATAGTTTCACTATGGACATCAATATCCGGAGTCAACAAATCACATGGAAAGATTAAGAGATGGATATAGAAAAACATAGATGGTTTTGATGTTGACTAGGTGAACGGTGTTTTCTCATATCTGTCTGAAGGCCTCCGCCAAGATGAACCTATCCTAATGGACTGAGATATCGGTCTGACTAATATCAACACAACTGGCATATACAAGGGGACCAGTGGTCAATAACCCTAATTCTAGATCAACTCGTCTGGCATATACAAGGGAATCAGAGGTCGATTTATTGAACACACATTTATTATTTATTTATTTAGAACTAACAACATGATTAGATCTTGTGGATCCAAGCGCATGCTTTCTTGTCAGCAGATTACATGATAATTCCCGTGGATCCTGCATTCCACGCTTGTTTAGGCGACGGAGATAGGGAGAACACACACATATTGTTATCCAAGTGTTAAAATTTATTCCGATTGGTCTATTGGTCTGGTCTTTTTTTTTTTTTTTTTTTTTTTTTTTTTTTTTTTTGCTATCTCAATCACTCTATTTCACCCTAGCATTGGTAACAACTTGAATCGTGAGCCCCACCTAATCACTTAGAGAAACATATTTTAAAAAGAAAATAAAATAAAAACAGAAGTGAAAAGGACTCAACGAGATATGGCGAAACTATCATGTTATTTCTAACACCTGAGCTCTGTGCTTTTACGAATAGACTCTTAAAGATGTTTCCATCTACTCAGATTGGTTCCTCAACTCCTAAAACCAAAATGCTTCCATCCACTTAGATTGGTTAGTGCCATCCTTAATAGGCATAAATTTCTAGGTTCTGGAGTTTATTGCAACTAATTTTTTTTTCCATACCCCCAAACTTAAATCTAACATTGTCCTTAATGTTTCTAAAGATGAAATTAAAAGCATGAACAAGGAGAAACTGTTACCATTTGAAGCAAAAGAGTTAAGGAGAGATATTACCGTGTTGCATGAGAATGGGTTACCTCCCAAGAAGTGCTAAGTTTAAAGTCTTCAGCCAGACATTGGAAAGGATTAGTCACCTCGAATCGTATAACAGTAGTCGGAATAACTGTGGGTCTTCAAAACCAAATTGAGCTGACCATAGGAAACAACAATAAGCCAAGAAAGTGAACAAGTATCGCATGACCTTACCTAGTTTCCTGATAACTATCGCTAACTGCGGTTCAGGTTCAGGTTCTATGAAAGTGTCTAGATAAAATATTTTCATTGGCTGCATTTCTTCATAGGTGGAATCCGAATTATTAGGTCCTAAAGTCTGGAAAAACTCAAATAGGAACTTAGAAGAACACAATAGTAACCTAAATAACTGAGGATCCTCTAAGTCAATCAGATTTGACTTACATAATTGACCACAATGAGAGTAGTGGTCATTCTTAAGTAAATGTGTCGATTCTATTAACCTAAAGTACGTAGGCTTAGTCTCAGAACTTAATATTCGACACATTTGAAATATAAACGTTCCCACAGTTGGAGGAAAATTATTTGGTGGGAAAACAAAGTCAATCTGGGTATCATAGCCTGGGCAAACCACATCAACCAGAGGATGGGTTTCTAACGACTGAACTTCTTTCTGGACATCACTAGGTTCAGGAAAACAAGTATGAAGGTAATCTTGTAAATTGGTTGAGGCACAGATATCAAGTCCTAATTGAGGGGACTTCCTGAGAGTTAAAGGTAAGGCACTAGGAAAGTGATAATCACCCCCAAACTTAGAGTTTTCAGTGTCTCTAGAAAGACTAGTCACAATCTCCCTAATTTCTAGATCATCAGATTCTTGGAAATGGTCAATTGATTCTTCTAAGTTATTATCAGGTAGTGCATCTTTACTCATCTCTACGGGTCTATCTTCTTCTTCTAATACTATTGTTTCTAAGTCGCTAGACTCTAAAACAGCATTTTCAGAATAAACTTGTTCCTCTAAACCACTATCGGCTTCGTAATCAAAAGGAAAAACTACATCGTCTAAAACGGTGGTATCCCTAATCAAATCCTCGTCCTTTTGAATAGGTGAATAATCATAAAAATTATTTGGATTTGAACTAGAAATAATATCATCGTTAGAAAGCTCAATTGGATTAATAATTTCCTGATTACTATGCCTACATATTTCAGATTCTTCGTCAGTACTATCCTCCTCATCATCATAATATAATTTCTGACATTCAAGAATTCTTAATCTTTGTTCCAAACTAGGCGGTCTGTGTTTATAATACTTCTCGTAGATCATTAGATGTGATTCCTCGCTTACCGTTGGAACATCCCAATATCGTTTCCCTTGCATATATTCACCAAGAGTTATTTTAGATGACGTCTCCTGATAATGAGAATTTCTACGCAAATACTCTCGTAATGTCATCTCAGGTGGTGTCTCCTGATAATGAGAATTTCTACTCATATACTCTCGTAACGTCATCTCAGGCGCCGTCTCCTGATAATGAGAATTTCTACTCATATACTCTCGTAACGTCATCTCGGGTGGCATCTCCTGAAAAGGATTCATCAACCCGAAAATACAAACTACAGAGGAATTCTACACAATCACAAACAAGGATGACTCGACCAAATCAAACCTATTGAATCTAGCAAACAAAAAGCATGATGGCTCCCTTAGATTGTTTCTAGACCAGCTTCTATTCCTCCAAAAGGCAACTAGGTATCATTTTAGCAAACCTCTCTAGATCGATCCGAATAAAGTGAGTCGAAGAGAAGTAGGGGAAGCTCAGTTGAGCTTTGATACCCCCACCTCTTTGGCAACGTTTCCCGTTAGGGAGGCTCTAGTCGACTCACAGTAATCTTCTTGAACTTTTGAGTTAAGCTAATAAGATACCCAATACTTCCCTTTGAATGACTTTCCTACAAGCTCGTTACCCTATCGGTCTCGTTCTAATCAGTATTTTAAGCTTGGGTTCGCGTAGGTTATGTGTTCCTAAGGCGGGCAAGAAGAGAACGGTGATGAAATCCGAACCCTTATCTTGTATGGCCTGGCCTTGCCCTTTACTATGAAATTAAAGTCCATATTCAAAACCTCAACATATATGCACCTTAAGGAAGACAGTAAACCCGCTGACAGGGGATTCGCGGGTGTTTAGAAGCTTACCTCCCGTACCAGACGGGGGATGAAACGGTTGTAGTCGACTCGGGCCACGACTCCTATGTCATGTACGAACCCGAGGGGCCGAGACGATATCGTAATCGTCGTCCTTCCCTGCAAACAGTTTATATTTAAAATTTTACCCTTCCGTAGGGTTTAAAAATAATAATTAAAGTCCAATGTTTAATGTTCAAAAATAATAAAAATAAAATACAAAAATAAATCCCTATATACAGTTTCTAAAAATAAAATCTAAAAAATAAAAATAAAATAAAAATTTAAAAACCTAATAAAATAAAAAATAAAAAAATAAAAATTATTCTTTGTCCTTCTTTTCCTTTTCTTTTAGCTTTTATCTTTGGCTCCTAATCTCTTAGTCACCAAAGTCTTTGGCTTAAAATTTTTTTTTTTCCGGTCCAAACTCCAAACCTATAGCACAAAGAAATATACCCAAAGAAACGTAAAATAGAACAAAGATAAAATAATAAAAATCTAAAAAAAAATAATCTAAAAACTCTAACTTAAAAACGTAAATTCACATGACCAGCTGTTGAGCGGGTCCCTCTTGGTATTACGCAAATGACCAGCTGTTGAGCGGGTCTTGAGGTTTTTCTCGAGGACTAGCAAAATGTAAGTGTGGGGGAAATTGATAAGCACGTAAGTGTGACGCATTTTCACCCATAACTACATTATCTAGGACTCATTTTATTTCTAATAAAGTTGTTTTAAGTCTTTTCTAGGGATAAGCTCTTGCGGCAAAATTGGCTCGAAAAGTGGTGTTTTACACCCCAGGATAGAGTAATAAAGGCACCCCAGAAATGCACCGGAAGCACCCCAGAAATACACCGGAGGAACCCCGAAAAAGTGTTGAAAACATCCCAAAAAAAGTCTAAAGGAACCCAAGGGACATTTGTTATTCGGACTCTCAGTTTGGATAAGGGGCACCTCAGTTGGGCACCTGCTATTCTCACCCCCAGTTTGGTTAGGGGGACACCCTTCTTCTTCACGAATAGAAAAATTTTTGGCGGGAATTCTGGGTTCAAATTTCCAGTTCCTACGTACATTGTGTTTTGATATTTTGAGGAAGATTTAGTCGGATTTTCTTCTTGCTTCGGATATGTACCAGCCTGTTAGATCACAACAGGGGTGGTAAGTGCATTCATTTCGATTAAATCACAGAATCTCATCAAACAGGGGAAGATTTTTATCTCGGATTCATTGTGAGCTGGAATTGGAAAGTTTGTGGATCAAAGAGGGAGGATATCTTCTCTGCTAAGAGTTTTTGCTTTATCTTGGAAGGAATAACAGCTCAGAGACGCATGCAGAGAAAGAAATAGGAAATTATTCCCGAGAATAATTTTCCTTTACTGTGAAGATTTTGAGGAGTAATTGGAAAGATTTGGAGGTGTTTCTGGGTTATAAATAGCTTCTGAGATGTATAGGAAGGGGGAAGGAGAGTGGGGAGAAGTTAGGAAGAACCAGAGAGTCGAGAAATCAAGTGGCAGAAAAACTCCATTTTCTGCTGCTGTGAAGAACACGAAGAACATAAGACGCACGCCGAACCGTCGTTTTCCAGCAGTGACAACGACAATTTCTTGTGGGTCGTATTGCACAGTGACAACAACACTTCATTTTTATCGTTCTCTGTAACAGCTCGGTTTGTAACAAATAAAACTGTTACAAACCCGGTTTTGTTGTTTTTCTTCCATTTCATTATTGTGAACACCATTTTTGAGCAATAAAGATGAATTTTGAGCGTGTTTCCATGATGATGAGCTAATTCTCGCGTAACCAAGGCACGGAGGAAGCTATTTATGCATGAATAATTGGAAACTATTCTATTTTTCTCTAATTTGTATTTTATAATTCACTCAATTACTACCTTGTAGAATTTTAATTGTTTGCATAATTTTTCCTAATTAGTTGTGATTCAATTAGATAGGTTATACTTTGGTTAGATAATCTATGCTTAAGGGATACAATTAATGTTTGAAAATATGCTTGATCATTTGTGAATTAATAAAAAGATATTTTAAAAATAATTAGAGTTTTGGAATTTTTACCATCATTCATTCATGTGTAATAGTGGAATCTAATGTCTTGGTTATTTTCAATCTTGAAATCGAATTTGGAATTAAATTTTCTCTATTTTTAGTTTAAATAAGTCTAAAATCAATTGCTTTCACAAGTTTTACGAACCTATTACTACCACTATTTAAAACCACATCAGTTCACCTTGATTTATCAAAAGACGGAACAAAAACTCGTAGGTATATCTGTTGGAGACAGATTTATCTATTCAATAGACTTTTCTGTGTGATACAGATTCGTTTATAAAGTCTTCGACTTTGGGTCATAGCAACTCTTGGTTGTGGGTGAGATCAGCTAAGGGAATAAAGTGCGTAGTATCCTGTTTGGATAAGAGACATAGGGAACGCAACTGTACCTTGAATCCGTGTGAGATTGATTAGGGTTCAACTACAGTCCAGATCGAAGTAAGCTTTGTAGTAGGATAGTGTCTGTAGCGGCTTAATACAGTGTGTGTTCAAATTTGGACTAGGTCTCGGAGTTTTTCTGCATTTGCGGTTTCTTCGTTAACAAAACTTCTGGTGTGTGTGTTATTTCTTTTCCGCATTATATTTTGTTATATAATTTAAATATCACAGGTTGTGCGTTGAATTGATCAATTGGTAAATCCAAACCTTAGTTTTCGATTGAAATTGATTGATCCTTGAACATTGGTCTTTGGTACCGTTCAAGTTATTTCTCTTGTATTCAATCAGGCTCGCAAATTCTTATATGTTTGATTGCGGATTGAATTGAGAAATTGAGATATAACTCTTTGATATACTTTTCTTAAGATTGAGTCTAACTGTCAAATTGATTCTCTTGAAAGTATATTGGAGTTAGTCCGTACTGATTGCTAAGCAAAATATTAGATTAGGTTGTTAGACCCCCGCTTTTTCAATTGGTATCAGAGCAGGCAAACACGTTTAAGACCTCATAAGTCTGTGTTTGTAGCGATCTGACTTTGTGGACAGAAGTTCATTTCTTGCATTTACGCACACCAAAATGTCTTCCAAAGATTTTAATTATGCAAAATGTCTTGGGATTGCCTCAAAGGATAACTCCTTAGCTGAGTCTTCTGAATCCCGAGGTAGAAAGGTTGTTTTATCAGATTCTGCTAACATTCCCTTAATTGAGACATTTGACACTTTGTCAAAAGCTGAAATGGATCTCACTAGAATCTCAATTTTTTTTTTACTGAGTTTATTGATTTTCATAATCATGTTCATCTCATTGATGAATTTGAAAAGTCTCTTGGTCGAGAACAGGAACTCTACAGTATCATTGAGTCCTTCTCCAACAATATCGAAAAACTAATTCAAGAAACTGCCCTACATCGTGAAAAGATTAGTGTTCTTGAGGATAGTGTTAAAGAAGATTCAATTAGAGAAAAACGTTTGATCGAGACACATTCATCTGATCTAAACAGATTTCGTGTTGAAAAAGAGAAACTTGTTGCATCACTTTGATGTGCCCAAGAACAGTGTAACATCTTGAAAAAGGAAATCCCTGTTTTGATGAGTAAGTCATCCTCTGTACCTTTTTCCGATTCTCACAAGACTTTACCCAGAGTAAAGAAAATTCCCTCCAAGGAAGTACTCACTGTGAATCATATACAATATTCGCATGTGCCGGAAAAGGTTATGAGACAAGGCAATTTTGTTTCTAATCCACGATCCTGCTCTTTCTGTGGGAAAAGGAATCATTATGTTTCACACTGTTTTGCTAGAAAGAAACAGATTTCTAACATTCAAAATCTACTTCTCTTCGCTGTCAACAGGGTGAACTGTCTGACGACACCTACGATGGATTCAATCCCAGCAGAAAACCAGAAGTCTCATGCACAAGATTTCCAAAGACATTTTTCTAGGAATCTATATAAGAATTGTGTTCCTCTTTGTAGTGCTGACTCTTGCACCACAAATGTACTCATTCCCAGTGCTAATGAGACAAAGTCTGGAAGATCCGGGTCTAGGAAATGGATTTCTCTAAATCCTGACCCTCTGGAACCAATTTCAAGAGGGCCTAGATTTTGTCCTCATAAAAATCCTTCTGATGGATATGTTAAACAGGTTGTGTCTTATTCCTCTGGGATGAAAATCAACCGAAGAAAGGTAAGAAATACAAAGGTCAAACATTCGGATGGCACTTTCAACTCATCTCTCAATA
The DNA here is from genome assembly GCA_023531105.1 of Papaver atlanticum. Lineage (NCBI taxonomy): Eukaryota > Viridiplantae > Streptophyta > Magnoliopsida > Ranunculales > Papaveraceae > Papaver > Papaver atlanticum. The sequence goes on from JAJJMB010002020.1 coordinate 2,594,108, forward strand.
ATCATGGTGGGATTACATCTCACTTAGCTAACTAGCTCTAAGGTAATCATCCTTGTATCTAACTTGAGAGTTGCAAGGATGACTTTTGTGAGATGCTCAAGTCGACTGGAAGTTACCATTTGTCTTTAGTTTGTTTTGTTGTTTTCTTCATTAGTGAACAAAGAGTCAATTCTTGACTCCAAGTAACTTATGTATCTTCCTCTTATGTTCTGATTAAATCTTAATTATTGAGCATTGAAGATATCTGAGAACAGAATGTATTTTCCTTGTTTTGGATCGTTTCCGATCAATTTTCGGTCCACAAACATCCGTGTATTACTTGAGAATTTTTAGGGTTTCCTTAAACAAGGGTGGTTCTCTCTTGTTTGTAAACATATATATATTATATTGTTTTGCCTTCCCTAATAAAACAAAAATGGAAAACTTCTCAATACCTCAAGAAGTGGTGAATTGGAAGAAGACATTAAAGGATGCGATTCCATTCAAGACCTCGTCTTGAAAAAGATGATTGAAAGGAAAGAGTACAACTCCTGGATTGGAGAATCTGTCAAGGATTTAATTATTTTTCAAAATGACTTTAAGGTCGAATTTGCAAATCTTCAACTGCAAATTAATCAGCTTCTTGATGGCCAGACCAAAATCCTTGATAATCAAAAGATCTTGATCAGGAATCAGAAGAAAATCATCCTTGAATGTGCTAAAGCTAGGCATCTTGCCCGTATCGTTGATCGAAAAGTTAATGTTCTAACTCATGAACATGGGGTCTCTACCGTCAAAAGAATCAAGGACATCAGTGATACCTTTTGTGATGGATCGTTTCAAAGGTATGAAGGTTTCAAAGATACTTGATTCTCATTAATGTCTAGGAAACTTCTTATGAGAATTTATTCTTATGTTTTAAGAAGGATAACTAGGGTTTGGAATAGCCAGTATTGTGAGTACACATAGCTAATTCCAACGATTTTCATCTTGCAATGTTTTTAGATTTATTTATTTAAATTATAAAAGTTTATTTGGAAGATGATTTTGCAGTATTAATCTTTACGGTTTTATATATTGCAACTTGTTATGGGATATGTGTGTTTGCGTCCGTGAACCTTGATTGTCCCATACGTGGTCAAAAGTTAAGTCTTTCATATGTCAGTATGCAAGTATTGATAAAAGATTGAATGAACTTTTGACAAACAAAAGTTAAGCCTATTATGTCTTTATGCAAATATTGATGGAAGATAGGATGAACTTTTGTTTACAAAGGTTAAGTCTATTATATGTCATTGTGCAAATAGTTATGAAAAATAGAATAAATCTTTGTTTATTCCGCAGTATTGATCTTCCCTGATCCATATTCTTATGTAAATACTGTGCGGCTCCGTAAGTTCGCTTATGTGAGCATTTCTGATTAAATTAATCATGGGTTCTCTTGTGGTTAATTTAATTGAGATTTTTGGATACAAATTCATATTCTTATGTGATTTGTTAATGTCCAAAGAAATCATTCTTTTATTGTGAAAGTAAGGTCGCTCTTGTTGTTCTTTCGGGAATGACATTTTATGGGGGAGAGTTCTTAATTGAACTTGTGCTTAATTGCCAAATCTTTGTGGGGAGTTCTTCTGTGGAATATTATAGGGGTTATCTTGTAACTTTATAAACTCCTTGATGAATGCATTTAGTTTCGGCTATATGATTGCATCTAAACAAGTTGATATGTGCTTCTCTTTTGGTCATGAAGTGTCTCTTTGGAAATTTCATTAGGATCCCACTAATTTTCGTACCTTTGCCAATTTTATTGACAAAAAGGGGGAGAATTAATGTGTAGTTCACACTATAAATACAGATGGTTTTCGGATCATTATGTAAGGGGGAGTAGTTTTCATGTGAGATGAAGTATTGACTAAGGGGGAGTGATACATATCACCATAGTATTATTGTCGAAGTTGTGATACAATTGAACTTTGATGTTGTGTAATAATACTATGACACTGTATAACAATGATTGAGAGCTATTGTTTTCTCATTGTTATAGCTACGGATCTTCAACAACGATGATGCTGAGTTGAACACCTTTAGAATCATTGGAGTACTTGGAAGTGACGAAGATTTCAAGTAATGTTGAACAACCAAGGAGATCAAGCATTTGGATGAGAAGCTACAAAGTTTATTTATTTTGTATTCCATATGTATTGATAGTTTTGTCACTAAAATTGACAAAGGGGGAGATTGTTAGAGCATTGCTCGGTCGAACTCGCAAGCGTTGCTATCTCAAGCTTGTTTGTCAAGTTTAGTTGCCAAAACTATAAGTCTTGATTTCTAGTCTACTTATAGCTAAGTCTCGGACTAGGATAGTAAGTGTAGTTGAGCTCTAGACTCCACGACGTTCATCATGCAAAGACGGAGAACTACTCAAGGAACTTGTGGAACTTCATTGACAAAAAGGTATGTGGAGACTTGAACTTATCTATCACTCAAAAGTTTATCTATTATATCTCCTATCTTGAGAAAAAAGTCGTATTGCTATATAGACTTCGATTATACACATTTGCTATTTCGAGCTGAGTTTATCTCACTTATCTATTTCTCGAAATATGTGTTGGTAAGCTTTCGCTTTGGCCAAGTTCATCTTTACTCGTGACGAAAGTCATGTTGATTATTTCAATAACTTGAAAATCGCTTTGATGAAAAATAGTTTGTGAATAACAACTATATAACATCCTCTAAGAAAGTTTCAATGATTGAAATGAGAGTTTAGAACGAGTAACCATGTTTGGATATAAACATAGTGTGTTCTAACATTTGTGTAAAAGTCCAAAACCGGGAACCCAAAGTATGCATACCCGTACACGTAGTGGCGGTTGTTGGAAATCCGGGTAAGTATGCGTACCCGTACGCATACTGGCGGAAGGTTCACGTCCGTGAATTTCTGTTGGAGTTTGGAAGTGAAAACAAAATCAATCCGGTTACTTAAGTACGCGTACCCGTTTGCATACTTAAGTAGGTTGCTTTCTAAAATCGGATTGTTTATGAACTAAAACATTTATATAATAAGGAATGCAATCTTTGCAAACCGTGGCTATAATGTTCATGCATTAATTCGAGTGAATCAAAATCGATTTTGCTTCAATTGTGTCGTGTATACTTCTATGAGATCTAAGCAAGGGGATATTAATAAAAATGCCCATGTGTGGAAATGCATTTAATAAAATGCCCATGTTTTTTTTCATAATTTATTTAATGCCCATGAATTGACTTTTTCCGTCCCGTTTTTTTGTTGTTGAAAAAACGGCTTACAGCCGTTAGGGGACATGTGACACTAAATCGGCTATGTCAAATGACATCCTAGCCCCTGAATCAATTGGATCGGTCCAAGTTGGAACGATGAGACAGTTGGTAACGGTGAGACACAATGAATGAAATCATTCAACATGTGACTCGGTGTAAAACTAACATACTGTTTATCGTCTTCCCCATTATTCCAGAACCCTAAAATCTCACAATGAACCCTAATTTCAATAATTACAAACTCCAAACATAAAATTGGATCAATTGAAAATCATGAACAGTCGATCGATGTAAAACTACAACTACCCAATTGACTAGACTGCAACTGCAATTCTAGAATCACCAATTACAAATCCATCTCTTCTCTATAGATATCAGCAAAGGAACCACTGCACACCTGCAACTTTATTCAACATCTAACCATTCTATATGTCGCAGCTATAACAAACCCATTCATTCATTACCTATCTCAATTCACATATCAATTCATATCATACCCTAATTTCAAAATTAAACAGAAACCCTAATTCTCTAATTTGGAGAAGAATATGAAAATCCTAAATCAAACGTTCTAAATTACATGTATTCAATTACCGATAAAGTACCAATATTAACTCCATCATCATCTTATCAGCATAATCAAACCTCGTTTCGTCAACTGAGTGGTCAAGAAGAAGATAATTTTCTTCTGTTAAAAAAAACAAACAGTGATCATTGGAATTCTTCTCAACAAATATTCTAACAAGCCTTGATTTTCTTTGTCTGTCAAGTAAAGAAATGGATGTTCACGAGCATCCATCTTGGGCTCTCATGGAACGGTTAGTTAGCAAAAGAGAAGATAATGAAAAGAGAGGCTGTGTTGTTTTGGTTTCGCACGATTATCTAGCTAGGGTATTAATTTCTGTTTAACATCATGCAAATGAACGTTTGATATATCATCCAATTAAAAACCCAACTTTTAAGCCGTCCGTTAGTCATGGGCTAATTTGTAATTACGCCCACAATTTTCTCATATCGTGTTATGAGAAATTGACAAAGTAAACGAGATTTTACCAAAACGGTGGGGCGGACGGAAATTATAACGGCATGGGCATTAAATAAATTATGAAAAAACGTAGGCATTTTATTAAATGCATTTCCCCACATGGGCATTTTTTTAATTTTCCCTCTAAGCAACTGAACAACTCTTTAACTAGTTCATTTGAGTCATTTGAACTAGTTATGGTAAAGACGAACAAGGTTGATATGAAAGTGCTCATATGGCTAACCATTGGTTAACTATTGTTGAACCAACTAAGTGTACATGTGTAGGTACGGTTACTCAAACCTAAATGAAGTTACATTTCATTTGTGTATAACAAGCTAAGTTCGATCTAACGGTTGAAAGATATTAGCTTGAATCTAATCAGGTTTTCATCTAACGGTGAATATTGAATCCTTTGTTACCAAGGTAACTTAGATTGCAAACCCTGATTTGAAGACTATATAAAGGAGAACTCTAGCAACTAGAGAACCTAATCCCCACACCTTATATGTGATGCTAGTTGTGTAAGCTAGAGTCGATTCTCCTTTAACCTTAGGTTTTTCACGAAACCATGTAGGTTAACGACTTAAATACTTCATTGGGATTGTGAAGCCAGACCCAACTATTTTCTCTGTAGTTGCGTGATCTGATCTTGTTGTTTCTATCGTGATTGAGTGCAATCGTAAGATTGGATTGAGATTTATTTCTCCGATAGGCAAGATAGAAAAGTAGTCACAAACACCTTCATCTCATCGTTTTTGATTCCACAATATCTTTTTTCGTTAATCGATTAAGATTATTGTGAGGTGATTGATAATTCTAGGCTACTCTTCGGGAATATAAGTCTGGGTTATCGATTGGTTCATGTTCACCTTGATTTATCAAAAGACGGAACAAAAACTCGTAGGTATATCTGTGGGAGACAGATTTATCTATTCAATAGACTTTTCTGTGTGATACAGATTTGTTTATCAAGTCTTCGACTTTGGGTCATAGCAACTCTTGGTTGTGGGTGAGATCAGCTAAGGGAATCAAGTACGTAGTATCCTGCTGGGATCAGAGACGTAGGGAATGCAACTGTACCTTGAATCAGTGTGAGATTGATTAGGGTTCAACTACAGTCCAGACCGAAGTTAGATTTGTAGTAGGCTAGTGTCTGTAGCAGCTTAATACAGTGTGTGTTCAAATCTGGACTAGGTCCCGGGGGTTTTCTGCATTTGCGGTTTCCTCGTTAACAAAACTTGTATTTGTTATTTCTTTTCCGCATTATATTTTGTTATATAATTGAAATATCACAGGTTGTGCGTTGAATCGATCAATTGGTAAATCCAACCTTTGGTTGTTGATTGAAATTGATTGATCCTTGAATATTGGTCTTTGGTACCGTTCAAGTTATTTCTCTTGTATTCAATCAGGCTCGAAAATTCTTATTTGTTTGATTACGGATTGAATTGGGAAATTGAGATATAACTCTTTGATATACTTTTCTTAAGATTGAGTCTGACTGTCTAGTTGATTCTCTTGAAAGTATATTGGAGTTAGTCCATACAGATTGCTAAGCGAAATATTGGGTTAGGTTGTCAGACCCCGCTTTTTCAAATTTTACCCAAAAAATACATTTGTGCCAAACAACAGCGTAAAAAATCTGAACTAGGTATACATAACCAGTGGTAATGAATTACAGATTCCTATCAGGAGCAATATACACTTATTAATGCATTGCTCGGTTGAACCCACCAAGCGTTGGTATGTCAAGGTTGGTTGTCATATTTTTGTATCAATACTCAATTAGAGTCTGTTGATTAAGAATACTTAAGTCAACTTCGTTTAGGTTAGACTAGAAAGTCTAGGAATGTTGAGACATACAAGTATTACTCCGAAGACCTGAAGAACGCGAAGATTATCGACTACAATGAATACATCATCCTTCTACTTGAGGTTAGTAATACTTAATTGATTTGTTTCCATTCATATCGTTTCTTTCAAGTTGTTTAAGAACGAAAACATAACATGCGAGGTTATATATGATACTTTAGTGTTAGACTTGGTCATATTATTATAATCAAAGTGTCCCTGAAGTATATTGAATTACGAAGTATAACACTTATCTTTTGAACTTCGTAAATGCGACATCGAAATAATCTATGTAACTTATTACTTGATTATGTATTGGATATAGGTTTGATTTTGAAAATGCGGGGGAACCAAAATACATCACCAACTTTTTCTAAGGAAACCTGTATGGACTAAACTCAAATACAATTCCGAGAGTTACAACTTAATGAATCTCAATTAAGAATTATATAACGAGTTTATATCTCTTTCTCTCATAATCAATATGTAAACGAAAACACGTCCGTGAACCTGATTATACCATGAGAGTACTTGGACGATTCGAAAGATCAATATCCAAAATCAATCAAGTCGTATCCAACAATTAAAATGAACGTATCTACTCTGATTGATTTTACTTACAAGCTGTGATATTTCAATTATATAAATAAGCAATATAATACGAAAAATAAATAACAAGACACTAGAGATTTTGTTAACGAGGAAACCGCAAATGCAGAAAAATACCGGGACCTAGTCCAGATTTGAACACCAAACTGTATTAAGCCGCTACAGACTCTAGCCTACTATCAATACTTAAGACTGGAATGTAGCTGAGATCGAATCTACCGTCACATTAATTCAATTACAGTCGCTCTTACGCCTCTTTAATCTCGCAAGACTTTGCGCAATTGATTCCCTTAGATGACGTCCTTTACATCCTAATAGTTGCTTCAACTTAATTGAAGATTTTAAACCAATCTACCTCGCACAGTAAAGCCTACATGTGATTTTCGTCCTTATTGTTAGATAAAGGTGAGATAGGAAACCATTTGCAGTAGACTAGGTCTAGCAAACCTTAAAATACGGTACCTGCGACTCCCAAAGAACAGTCTAGATTATTATTCACCTCACAAGTAAAACCTACTCTGATTTAAACAAATAATCGTTATATAGGAATATACATGTGGAATCACAAAGTCTAAGACAAAGAACTTTGCGATTTCTATCTATCTTTCCTGATCGGAGTGAGACACAACAATCAGTAGTAAGATCAGGATACACGAACTATCAAGATAAAGATAGTCAGACCTGGCTTCACGAATCCCTAAGCGGAGTATTTTAGTCGCTAAACCTAAAAAGGTTTAAAGGAGAGGACAACTCTAGTTGACAACTAGGACACACAAGAAAGGTGCCAGGGATTAAAAGATACCAGTTGCTCGAGGTTCTTCTTGCTTTAATTTTAAGCTAAGGTATCTTTGGAATCAAGCAGTAAATATCCACCATTAGATGAATCTTTGACTTGAGAAAAACACAAAAAAATATACACTCTTGTTAGGATGAACCATAACCAAACCGTGTATAATGACTTGTTCATGAAAGGTTAGCCGAAACTATCCAGACGAACTATAAGCTTAGACATTTTCACATAAAATTTTTAGACTTTAATTTTGAGTCACAACCATAGGTTATAATATGATCAAATATGTCTAGAAATAATTCTGATGCATCTGAAAATATTCGACTGGGTAAGTACATGTACTGGCATGTGTACTTACTTCCAGTTCGTGAGTTATTTTTGTCATGGTGCATAGCCCTAGTGGCCGAGTTATAGTCTCGGGAGGGTCTATAAGAAGTGTACCCACAAAACCTTTACTACAAACCCTATCTACCTGTGAAGAATTCAGGTTGGCATACTCTGATTAACTACAGGAAGAAGTACCCATATGTGAATCATATTCATATATAAGTGACAGAGCTCTCGCACTATGGAAATCAATATCCGGAATCACACAAATCACATAAATAGAGAAGATGGATATAGAGGTAGATGGTTTACGATGTTGACTAAGGTGAACGGTGTTTCCCATATTTGTTTGAAGGCTACTGCCAAGATGAATCCTATCCTAATTTACTGAGATACTGGTCTGGACTAATATCAACACAACTGGTATATACAAGGGAACAAGTGGTTCATAATCCTAATTTTAGATCAACTCAGCTGGCATATACAAGGGAACCAGCAATTGATTTTGTTGAACAATAATAAACTTTTAATTTATTTATTTTTGAAGTCATATTATTATGTTTGGTATAATTGGTTCGGTCTCTTTATTTATTCATTTTTTTTTAATTCTTTTGCAACTCGAACACTCTACTCCATCCGGCAGTGGAAACAATTCGATATGTGTGCCCCACCAAATCACTTGGAGAAACAACACAAATAAATGCAAAAATAAAACAAAAGGTAATAAGATAACTCCGAGATACGGTGAAACTATCATGTTATTTTTAATACCTGAACTCTGTCCTTTTATGAATAAACTTTGTTTCTGGGTTCCTCAACTCCTACAACCAAGATGTTTCCATTCACTTAGATTGGTTAGTGTTATATTTAATTGGCATAAGTTTCTAGGCTCCGGAGTTTTTTTTTTAAATTAAAAGCTAACTAACAGTTTTTCCCTCACCCACAAACTTAAATCTAACATTGTCCTCAATGTTTCAAATTAAAGTGCAGTATCAAAATATAAGTAACAAGAGGAATCAGTATAGAAAGAAGTCAGAAAGATAATACCTGGGCGAAGCGTAGCAATCCTTCGCCGGAGAAAAAGACAAAAAACTTATCAATGTACAACAAAAATCGGGTCCTCTAGAGGGACCATCTACCAAATTTATGGGTTGCTTCCCATAGAGCGCTAAGTTTATTGTCTTCAGCCAGACTTCAGTAGAATTAGTCACCACATAAAATCATATAGCAATAGCTGGAACAATTATGGGTCATCTGAATAAAAAAATGTTATCACAGATAAAAGAAAACTGCAGCAGATCAATAAGGTGAACCAACCAAGCACGCCCTTATCTAGTTTTAAGACAACTGTATCCAGTTGTGGTTCAGGTTTAGGCTGTATAAAAGGGTTTAAATAAAATATTTTCATGGACCAGGTTGCCTCACTGGTAGGATCCAGAGGATCAGGTTGAAGAGTCTGGAAAAACTCAATTATGAACTTGGATGCACATAATAATAACCTGAATAATTGCGGATCCTCTAAGTCAATCAGATTTTACTCACACAGTTGACCACAGTGGTGGTCATACTTTAGTAAACGCGTCTTTTTCAATCTCCTAAAGTAATTAGGTTTAGTTTCAAAACTTAATAAATGAAACATTTGAAATTCATATGTTCCCACAATTGGTATAAAATTTTTTGGTGGGAAAACAATAAGTCAATCTTGGTATCATAGCCTGGGTAAACCACATCAATCAGAGGATGCGTTTCTAACAACTGAACTTCTTTATGGACATAATTAGGTTCAGGATAACGTGTATGAAGATAATCTTGTGAGATGTTTGAGGTACATGTGTCAAGTCCCAAATGTGGAAACTTTCTAAGAGTTAAAGGTACGACACAAGGAGACTGATAATCACTCCCAAACTTGGAATATCAGGTGTCTTTAGATAGACTAGTCCCAATTTCCCTAATTTCTAGATCATCAGATTCCTGAAATTGGTCAATTTCTTTTTCTAAGTTATAATCAGGTGGTGCATTCTCACTCATATCTACGAGTCTATCTTCTTATTATAAGACTAATGTTTCTAAATCTCTAGACTCAAAAACAATATTTTAAGGATAAACTCTTTCGTCTAAACCATCATCGGCTTCATAATCACAATGATATACTACACCGTCTAAAATAATGGTATCCATAGTCAAATCCCCATCATTTTGAATAGGTGAATAATCATTAATATTATTATTAGGATTTGAACTAGAAACAACATTATCATCATAAGGCTCAATTGGTGTAACAATTTCCTCGTCATTATGACTACATATCTCAGAATCTTCATCAATATTATCCTCATCATCATAATAACATGAAGATGCTTGAACCTTATCAAATTGGCAATTAAGTTAATTGAAACCAATACTTAAAGATGAAATTCTTTCCTTAGTATCTAAGCAATTCCTCTATTTAGTTTAAATTAATTGATCCATTAATATCTGTGTCCTATGTGAACTTTCAATCAACTGCTTGAATGAAAATCTTCGATAGAAAGAATTATGTTATAAGAAGAATTAGGTTGTAACTGCCTAAATCCTCCAAAGACGGAGAGTTCACATTATAATCATTACAATATTGTTCATTTTCCTATTCGTATGACTGGTGAACGTGCGAATAGTAACTGGGATCACATTGGTATGAAGTAGAACCTTCACATGGTTGGCAGTGGTCTCAATTACTATCCATATTATTGTCATAGTACGGATAATGCCCATTTTGGAATTTTGGTTGGTATTCATTATATTGGTCTTTATAATACCAACTCGACATTTTCTATGCACATGCAAATGCAGGATCGAATAAAATTGGTAGGCTCAGGTTACCTTAAACATAATATACCTACAGTCAAAGACTGGTCAACGGTACTGGCTAAGGTTTATGGTGTTTCAGATGATAACGCCCAGAGGGATCACCATACTAAACCACGTGTTTTCCTAATAATCGGTGCTAGACGAGAATGCAATTGACGTGTTCGCATGTTTTTTTTTAAATAAAGAAAATAATAAAAAATATTAATAAAATTAAAAAGAATCTTAAACTGATTATTACAAAGAAAATAAAATTTAAAGTATCAAAACACTTCCTAATATAATTATTTACAAAAACAAAATAAAATAAAAACTCGGATACTTACCTATTTAGTGCGCAAATTTTATTTTCACTTTAAATTTTAAATTATCCTGCACACCAAAAATAAAAATATACCCAAAGAGTATAAACTTAGAAAAAAATAAAAAAAAATCTTGTCTAGCCTAATATATACAGATTTGATTGAAACTAAAAATAACAACTTTTAGTCCCCGGCAGCGCGCCAGAAAATTGATAGGATTTTAATTTATACGCAAGACCATGGCTGTCTATTGGACAGTATGCAAGTACGGTTCGTTCCACGGGGATTAAAATTGTTACCTTTAGTTTACAACTAAACTATGATAATAAGATATAATAAAATGAATTGAGAAAACATTGATAAAACTAATAAAATAAAACTAGGGTTTTCGGATTCTACGGAATGAATCATGTAAAAGACCCGTTTAATCTCTAGAAAATATTCTTATTATCAGTCAAGACAATATTGAAACCAATCTCATGTCTCGGAATATATTACTTTTAAAATAATAATTACAACTTTTGTTGTACCAAAACGGTATAATCTCCTTCGCTTATTAAAGATCAATAGCCAGAGACTATCCAATATGGTTTAAGAACGAAGATTAATATGAAAAGAGATTAATTTAACATTTAAACCCAAAATAAATATTTTATTAGAGATTAATAAAGTACCTTACAGAATAAGACGACTTCGTCTTCAACCCCGGTGAAGATTACAATTTTTGAAACAAAGAAAGAAAAGAAAAATGAAAGAAGAAAATCCAATTTTTTTTTTACTGTTGGCTCTTTGCCATTTGCTCTTTTCCCATCTGCTTCCACCACTATTTATTTCAAAGGAAACCACTTTCCTTTTCCATTTCCACTACCACATCATCATCCAATGAAAGTAAGCCACATGTCAAATAATATAAAAAATCCTCCAATCGAAATGTCCCACGTGGAAAATACTGCAATCAATATTTTCTTTATTATTTCCAACCATAAAGAATAATATTCTTTCCAAATCATCATATATTCCAGTACTCGACATTTATAAAGAAATATTTTCTTCATTAAATAATATATCTTCAAATACCATTTATCATAATTGATATCTTGCACATGGTCTCCACACTTCTACGCACGCCGTGCCATGTAGAGGTGAGCATTTTGCCCGTAATCCGCAGATTTAACCGGGACCAACCGTAGTTTTACGGATGTATTTCCAGACCATTCGCTAATGGGTTGGATGCGGATGAAATTTTTGAAAACCAACGAATTACGGATTGGGCCCGGATGTAACCTTGAAAATTCGTTGGACATCCATACCCGTTAGATTAAGGGAATTTATATAGTTTTTAGAAAATATATAGATAATTTGAGAATTCTTAAGGTGTTTAGTTGGAGATTTTTCCATGACAGTTTTATACTTATATACATATACAAAATGTGTAGGTTCTCATCTATGTTGTCTTTATTTCTTCGTTATAAATTTTAACTAAAACAAATCAATTGGATTATCCGTACCCAATCCGTTCATCCGTGCATCCATTGGATGTTGGATTGGATGCGCATGCCAAATTTTAAATCCTTGGTGAATTGGATTAGATGCGGATGAGGTAAAAACCGGCCCATGCTCACCCCTAGTGGCATGCTTACCACACTCTCATATCCATATAATTGGCCCAATAAATCTTCATGTTTCCTTTTGCCCCGACCCATTAATTAAATCACTTCAATTCCTCCCTTTTACCAGCATAATTCCACATTTTAATCCACCGAGCTTTATTTTCTAAAAAATGCAAACTAAATCAAAAACCATTAAATATGTACACAATAAAGAACTAAATAATGTAAATTTGAGTAGTAAATATGTAAAAGTTGAGCACTTATCACACCCAAACCTACATTTTGCTAGTCCACCAGCAAAACTAAAGAAAAATAAAAATCCCGACTCATTGTCGCAGGCATCATGATTGCACTTAGCGTGTGCAACAAGCCTTAGAACCCCTAGGTGGCCCTAGTGGCCGGGTTATAGTCTCGGGAGGGTTTACAAGAGGTGTACCAACAAAACCTTTACTACAAACCCTATCTACTTGTGAAGAATTCAGGAACGACACTGAACAATCTCCTTGGTTGGCATATTCTCATTAACTATAGGAGGAAGTACCCATATGCGAATCATATTCATATATAAGTGACAAAGCTATACTCAGATAGTCGCACTATGGACATCAATATTCGGAATCACACAAATCACATGAATATAGAAGATGGATATAAAGGTAGATGGTTTGCAATGTTGACTAAAGTGAACGGTGTTTCCCATATCTGTCTGAAGGCCACTGCCAAGATAAATCCTATCCTAATGGACTGAGATACTGGTCTGGACTAATATCAACACAGCTGGTATATACAAGGGAACCAGTGGTTGATAATCCTAATTTTAGATCAACTCAGCTGGAACATACAATGGAACCAGCGGTCGATTTTGTTGAACAATAATAAACTTTTTTTTTTTCGAAGCCATATTATTCCGTTTGGTCTAATTGGTCTGGTCTTTTTATTTATTTATTCATATTTTTTTTGGCACTCGATCATTCTACTCTATCCCGGCAGTGGTAACAATTCGATGCGTGTGCTCCACCAAATCACTTGGAGAAATAACATAAATGCAAAATAAAACAGAAGGTAATAAGATGACTCCGAGATACGGTGAAACTATCATATTATTTCTAACACCTGAACTCTGTTCTTTTACGAATAAACTTTGTTTTTGGGTTCCTCAACTCCTACAACCAAGATGTTTCCATCCACTTAGATTGGTTAGTGCTATCTTTAATTGGCACAAGTTTATAGTCCCCAAAATATATTTTTTAATTAAAAACTAACCAACAGCTTTTCCCTGATCACCCCAAACTTAAATCTAACATTGTCCTCAATGTTTTAAATTAAAGTGCAGTACCAAAATATAAGTAACAAGAGGAATGAATATAGAAAGAAGTCAGAAAGATAGTACCATGGTGAAGCGTAGCAATCCTTCGCCGGAGAATAAGACAGAAAACTTATCAATGTACAACAACAATAGGGTCTTCCAAAGGGACCATGTACCAAATGTATGGGTTGCTTCCCATAGAACGCTAAGTTTATTGTCTTCAGCCAGACTTCGGTAGAATTAGTCACCACATAAAATCATATAGCGATAGTTGGAATAATTGTGCGTCATCTGAATCAAAAAATATTATCACAGATAAAAGAAAATTGCAGCAGACCAAGAAGTTGAACCAACCAAACACGCCCTTATCTAGTTTTAAAACAACTATATCCAGTTGTGGTACAGGTTAAAGCTCTATAAAAGGGTCTAAATAGAATATTTTCATGGGACTGGTTTCCTCATTGGCAGGATCCATCAGGTTGCAGAGTCTGGAAAAACTCTATTAAAGAACTTGGATGCACATAACAATAACCTGAATAATTTCGGATCCTCTAAGTCAATCAGATTTGACATACACAGTTGACCACAGTGGTGGTCATTCTTTAGTACATGCATCTTTTTCAATCTCCTAAAGTAATTAGACTTAATTTCAAAACTTAATAAATGACACATTTGAAATTCATATGTTCCCAGAATTCATATATTTTTGTGGGAAAACAATAAATAAATCTTGTTATCATAGCCTGGGTAAACTACATCAACCAAAGGATGGGTTTCTAATACCTGAACTTCTTTATGGACATAATTAGGTTCAGGAAAACGTGTATGAAGATAATCTTGTGAGATGGTTGAGGTACATGTGTCAAGTCCCAAATGTGGAAACTTCTAAGATTTAAAGGTACGACACAAGGAGAGTGATAATCACTCCCAAACTTAGAATTTCAGGTGTCTCTAGATAGACTAGTCACAATTTCCTTAATTTCTAGATCGTCATATTCCTGAAATTGGTCAATTTTTTTTTCTAAGTTATAATCAGGTGATGCATTCTCACTCATCTCTGCGAGTCTATCTTCTTTTTATAAAACTAATGTTTCTAAATCGCTAGACTCAAAAACAATATTTTAAGGATAAACTCTTTCGTCTAAACCATCATCGGCTTCATAATCACAATGATATACTACACCGTCTAAAACAATGGTATCCCTAGTCAAATCCCCATCCTTTTGAATAGGTGAATAATCATTAATATTATTAGGATTTGAACTAGAAACAACATTATCATCATAAGGCTCAATTTGTGTAACAATTTCCTTGTCATTATGATTATATATCTCAGAATCTTCATCAATATTATCCTCATCATCATAATAACTTGAAGATGCTTGGACCTTATCAAATTGGCAATTAAGTTAATTGAAACCAACACTTAAAGATGCAATTCTTTCCTTTGTATCTAAGCAATTTCTCTGTTAAGTTTCAATTAATTGATCCATTAATATATGTGTCCTATGTGAACTTTCAATCAACTGCTTGAATGAAAATCTTCGATAGAAAGAATTCTGTTGTAAGAAGAATTAGGTTACAACTGCTTAACTAAATCCTCCAAATACGGAGAGTTCACATTATAATATTACAATATTGTTCATTTTCCCATTCGTATGACTGGTGAACGTGCGAATAGTAACTGGGATCACATTGGTATGAAGTAGAACCTTCAGATTGTTGGCAGTGGTCTCAATTACTATCCACATTATGGTCATAGTACGGATAACACCCATTTTGGAATTCCGGTTGGTATTCATTATATTGGCCTTTATAATACCAGCTCGACATTTTCTGTGCACATGCAAATGCAGGATCGAATAAAATTGATAGGCTTAGGTTACCTTAAGCAGAATATACCTACAGTCAAAGACTGGTCAAGGAAACTGGCTAAGGTTTGTGGTGTTTCAGATGATAACGCATAGAGGGATCACCATACTAAACCACATGTTTCCCTAATAATAGGTGCCAGACGAGAATGCGTTTGGCCTGTTCACATGTATTTTTTTTAACTAAAAAAAATAATAAAAATAATAATAAAACTAATAAAATTCTTAAACTAATTATGTACAAAGAAAATAAAATTTATAGAATCAAAACACTTCCTAATATAATTATTTACAAAAACAAAATAAAATAAAAATTCGGATACTTACATGTTTAGTGCGCAAATTTTATTTTCACTTTAAATCTTAAATTATCCTGCACACCAAATAAAAAAATATACCCAAAGAGTAAAAACCTAGAATAAAAAAAAAGGGAATGTTATAAACACCCCTACTATCCATGGGTCCTTCACAAATGCCCTTATCCATTTTGTATATACCCCTGATGGCATAATTGAATTTTTGTCATGTACCCGATATGATGAGAAGAGGGTGCCCATTAGCCCAGTCAATGTTAATATTTAGTATTAGGATTATTAGTAGTACTTAACTTCTTATTGGGTGTATTTAGTAATTGTGGGATCTAATGTAACCACATGGAGGCTATTTAGCCGTTGGGTTCTAGGGTAGTGAGTGAGGATTATTTAAGCTATTGAACCTGTAATGAAACAAGAAAATTGAATTTTAATCAAATTAGAACTTTGTTCTTCTTAGGATGTGTTCTTTGAACTCAGAGAGGTTGATTCATGAGAATCAAGAGAGGTCTATCCTCAAATTATCTATCCAACCTTGTCATTTTACTCCGGTACATGACAATTGGTATCAGATTCGTTTCGATCCATGACGACGCTTGATGCTGCGATGGAGAAGGAGCGGAAACTCAGGGATGATTTACTTAATCTCCGATGGCTGTATGATACTCACAAACGAGAAGATGACTCCCCAACTCGATAGTATAATTTTCTTCAGATGTTGAAGCTCATTAGCAGGAAAGAGAAGCAGTTAGAGTCACTCCTTGGGGTTAGAGAAGCTAAGCAGATTCAGGAAGAAATTTTCACTGAAGAAATTGTAATTGATTCAATCTTAGAGTCAATCTTTGAGTCAATTATGGATTCCTTCAACTCAGAGGAAGTTACAGATTGTAGCCAAGACTCTTCAATTCCATCTGAAGCAACACCAGATGACTCTGTAGATGAATTGGTTATTCCTTCTTTTTTGTTCGCTGAAGAAAAGGTTGATTCTCAAACTACAGAAATCGCCAAGGCTGAGGTGAATGATGTCGACAGAGAGAATCATGTGCAAATGAATGAGGTCAGTTATGAGATCACTGAAAGCTTAAGGGTGTTAATCACGACCCACAGCGAGTTGAACTATAAGGATTTATTTACTCTTATTTTTGATTTTACTCGTTCATTATTCGATCGAGGAAAGAAGATCGAGCTTAGTTTAGAGAATTCATGATTTACGAATTGTTATTCTGAATTTGGGTCTCAGTTTGATGTGTGCTTAAAATTGTTGAATCGATACTTGTTTACGATTTGATTTACAGACATGGGTACTGGTCGGATTCATGGTTTCGAGATCAAATTGCTTGTATGTTGGCTAATGGTAGTGTTTCTAGTACCACATGGCAGTTGTTTGTTAAAATGCTTTTAATGGATATTGTATGTTTTGAGCACATATAAATGGGGTAACCCATAATTGCAGTCAATGGATAGTGTACATTTTGAGCACATATAAATGAAGGAGCACAGACTTGGTAACCCATAAGAATCGTTCATCTTCTCTAATCCTGCATTTATATCTTGGTCATTTTCTTGCAAGATGGGGTACAAGGTATACAAATGATATTGATTCTTCTCAAAACTAAAGTCAACCAATATCTATTTGCAACTCTTGATTCATTAGTTTGGTATGTGCAAGCTAATAATGTTTCTGTTCTCGGTTGTTTTATACAAGATTAACATATGACCGGATTCGTTACTACTTACCGTTGTCTACAGTGTTGTGGAAGCTGCATCTACGGCATTATTTGGTCCCATCATTGGGAAATTGGTGAATAAGCTTACACATGTACAGGTATACTTCACATAGCACGTTTTCATTTCCAGTTCCCATCATTGCAGTCGAGTTGACCGTAACTAGTCCACTCAAAACTATCATTTATAGTGGCTGGAGTTACAGTGACTTGGTTACTAGTCCACTCATGATTAAGACTTTCAAGTTTTGCAGTGTTTGTTTCTCTTGTTGTGTTGACAAATGTCACGAGGGAAAACGGTACTCTTTCCACTCTTGCTGGAACTATCTTATTTGGTAATTAGCTTCATACAAGAGTAATTTTCATTTAATTGCTTTGATTTCTCCTTCACTGAAGTTATACTGATTCAACAGGGTGATAGTGATTGCTAATGGCGAACCTTTAGAAGCATCTGAGCCAAGTCCAAGTAGAGAAGGAAATAGAAGATGAAGCAGCAGAAGCTGGATTACGCAGGACAATCAGAGATGGTAAGCACGTGAAAGAATGGTGAACTTGAACTTTGTGAAATTAATAAGCATTTGTTTTAGATTTTTACTATAACTAGTCATCTGTAGTTATGTACAAGTAGTGTCTCACATTTACATAACACTGCTGGTGTTTCAAGTGACTGCAGTTGTTTGGCTCATGTTGCAAGTGTGCATAGAAGGTTGTGGTCATGAAACTGTTGCAGGTAGTGTTGCAGGTAGCTTGTTAGTAGTGTTACCAATCAATGGGTTTATGGGTGTTGGAATTAGGTTTAGCTGGTTGATCGATCACAACTGCTCCATCGGAAAGGTAAAGTAATTATAACCCTGGACAACCTCATCAAGTTGCTTCCAACTTTGAAACAACTTGATCAAGTTGCTTCCACTATTGGAGACAACTTGTGCTAGTTGCTTCCTTTTTCTGGAAACAACTTGAGAAAGTTGCTTTCACTTTTGGAGGCAACTTGAGCTAGTTGATTCCAGATTGGAGGCAAACTTGAGCTAGTTGATTCCGGATTTGAAGACAACTTGAGCTAGTTGATTCCAGTTTGGAGGCAACTTGGTTATGTTTTTGGGTTCATTTCATGCATCTGAAATTATCTTATACATATATCTTCGAGTAGTTGTGACGAATCTGTGGTGCAATGGTAACACAGGGTTGTGTTGAGTTGCTGTTATAGCCAGTTGAACTGGTGGAGATTAGGTTGTGTTGAATTGTTGTTATAGCCAGTTGAACTGGTGGATATTAGGTGAATGTACAGGGTTGTTGAGCTTATAATTTTCTTTGTTTGCAGCAATGATGGTGGTAGTGGATGTCGCAGTGGAGGTGGTTTGTTGTGTTAGCAGTAGTGGTGATGGTAGTGGATGTTGCAATTGTGGTGGGGGTAGTTGCGAGGAGACAATATGAACTTATAAAATACTAGGTATGTATGTGTTACCGACCATGAACATTTGTGTAGTTTTATACATCAGTAGATGTAGTATATCTATTTGGATATGATTTTGATATGTCATTTTGCATTAACGAACCTGTGGTGCAACGGTAGCACGACTGACTCCATATCAGATGATGTGTGTTCGACTCACATCAGGTTCACTTTTTTGTGTATACTTTTCCTTTGTAGACAACTTGTCCTAGTTGCTTCCATAAATGGAGACAACTTGAGCTAGTTGCCTCCACTTTTGGAGACAACTTCAGCAAGTTGCCTTCAGATTTGGAGACAACTAATTCAGTAAGTTGACTCCACATGGTGGTGGTGGAATTGGTGGTTGTTGGTTGTGATTGGCGGCGACGGTGGGGAGTGGTGGTGGTTGTCAGTGGTGGTGGACAGTGGCGCTGGTTGTCGGTGGTGGTGGTTGGCGGTGGTGATGGTGGAGGGAAATGGTGGTGCTGGTTAGCGGTGGTGGTGGTGGTTGGCGGTGTTGGTGGACAATGGTGGTGGTTGGCAGTGGTGGACAGTGGTGGTGGTTGGCGGTGGTGGACAACAGTGGTTTTTGGCGGCGGTGGTTGTTAGTGGTGGTCGTCGGTGGTGGTTGGTGGTGGTGAGCGGCGACGGTGGTGGACAATAGTGGTGGTTGTTGGATGTGGTGGTGGTGAGCAGTAGAGTTAGGGTTCTTTTTTTTTTTTTTTTTTTTTAGTGATTAGTGGTAGTGGTTTGTATACACTATACAGAAGAGGGTATTTTAGTAATGTATTTTGCTTAGGGGTATTTGTAAAGTTCATAAGGGTATTTTGTAATGGGCCTCATAGTAGGGGTATATAGATAATGTTCCCAAAAAAAAAAATATAGTCTAACCTAATATATACAAATTTGATTGAAACTAAAAATAACAACTTTTAGTCCCCGGCAGCGGCGCCAGAAAATTGATGGGATTTTAATTTATACCGCAAGACCATTTGCCGTCTATTGGACAGTATGCAAGTACGGTTTGTTCCACAAGGACTAAAATTGTTACCTTTAATTTATAACTAAATTATGCTAATAAGATATAATAAAATGAATTGAGAAAATATATTATAAAATTAATAAAATAAACGGAATTAATCATGTAAAAGACCCGTTTAATCTCTAGAAAATATTCTTATTATCACTCAAGACAATATTGAAACCAATCTCATGTCTCAGAATATATTACGATTAAAATAATAATTACAACTTTTGTTGTACCAAAATGGTATAATATCCTTTGCTTATTAAAGATCAATAGCTGAAGACTATCCAATATGGTTTAAGAACGAACCTTGAAATGAAGAGAGATTAATTTAACATTTAAACCTAAAAGAAATACTTTATTAGATATTAATAGAGTACTTTACAAAATAAAAACGAATTCATCTTCAACCCGGTGAAGGAGGTTAGCTCTCCATTGCAATTATTGAAACACGTAAAGAAAAGAAAAAAAAATAAAAAAAAATCCAAAAACTATTCTAGTGTTGGCTCTTGGCCGTCTCCTCTTTTTCCATTTGGTTCCACCACTATTTATATAGTTTTCAAAGAAAACCATTTCCTTTTTCAATTTCTCCTACCACGTCATCATCCAATGAAAATATGACACGTGTCAAATAATATAAGAGCCTCCTATTGAAATGTGCCACATAGCAAATATTGCAATCAATATTTTCTTTATTATTTCCAACCATAAAGAATAACATTCATTCCAAATCTTCATATATTCCATTACTCCACATTCATAAAGAATTATTTTCTTTATTAAACAATAAAATATCTTCAAATATCATTTATCATAATTGATATCTTGCACATGCACACTTCTACACACACCGTGGCCCACTTCTACATACATCGTGGCATGCTTACCACACTCCCATATCCAAATACTGCATTTTAGTCCATCAAGCTTTATTTTCCAAAAACTGCAAACTAAACCAAAAACCATTAAATATGTACAAAATAAAGAACTTAATAAATATAAATTTGAGTAGTAAATATGTAAGAATTAAGCACTTATCAAGAACCGATCCTAGCTTTTGTTGGGAGTCATGGTAGAACCGATCCCTACCTATATTGGGAGTCATGGTAGAACCGATCCTAGCCTATGTTAGGAGTCATGGTAGAACCCGTCCCAAGTGCAAAACCGATTTCCAATATTCATATATACTTCAGGGTTTGTGTGAGTTTGGAATTAGGGTTTGCTAGATAGGAAAATTCTTGATGTCGACATATTTTGAACATGTGCACAATTCTTATTATTGATTGTTCAAAGATATTCCTTGATACTCAAGGTGATCCCAAACCGAAATATTAGAGAATCTTCTAATTAGATTTTTGAATTATATGTTTCTGATTTTCCAGCAATCCAAACATATCTCTAGAAAAGCTATATTAGTCAAGTGCTAAACTAATATTAGAAATTTTCTAAGAGAGATTTCAGAATTACAGATTGGGTATTATTTGGAAATATGAAAACCAAAATTAGGTACTTCATTGCATATCTTGAGAATTTTTTTGGTTTTGGATCCTTGTTGTCCAAACATCTTTGGTCCATAAACAATGAAGTTTATTATTCTTACAAACTATCCTTAGCCAGGCAAACTTCATCTTTTTGTTGTTTCTGGTGGAACCGACTAATAGTGTTAATTGTAATACTATTCCGGAAAGGAGAGTACCCTAATTAGGCGAAATCTCTAACGTTCGTTCGTTTAAAGACTTTTGTAGGATCAAAAAGCTCTAGAAAGTACCGTTGGTGGGAAACTAGATAGTTGTCTCTTTTTTGGGATTCACACACGTTGGCTTGGAGGTTGTAGGCGCAGGATACTGAGGGAACTAAGTAAATAGGGTAGATTAATTGGTATAAACTATACGAAGTTAGATTTGTTCTTTGTATAACGACTTAATTCTAAGAGTATTCAAAACTGGACTAGGTCCCGGGGGTTTTCTGCATTTTCGGTTCCCTCCTTAACAAAATCTTGTTGTGTGATTTACTTTTACTTTCCAAAATTATAATTATTTTATTATAATTAAAAAGTAAATATACTTGTAAGTTAATCCAAGGCACTTGATAGTGATCCTATTGTATATATGTTTCATACTGTATTATCAAGTGTATACCTTGTTGTCGTATTGTCTCGACTTTGTCCATAGACGATCACACTACTTATAGGTTGATATCGAAAAGACTGTGGTGTACTTGGGGTACTCTCTTCATTTAAATTGGTATCAGAATAGGCAAACACGAAAAGATATAACAATCTGTGTTTGGTGTGATTCAACCTATGAGACTTTAATCTAATGAGTGATTCAATTAACGTATCACAAGATTTTGATATACTATGTTCACAGTATACTCAAAAGAAATCGATTTTTTTTTCAGTCCCTGTTAAACAACTCAATACTATTAGATCATTTGTTGAACACACCTCAGGGAATATTAAGAAAACAAATACCTGCGATGCACGGTTCAGATACAGATGATATTAACGAGATTATATTTTTCATAAAACTTACTTAAAAATACAATCTAAGAGATAAAGTTTATTAACCATTATTCAAGAAGTTTTTCAAAGACTCATTGATAAAATTCATGTCTCATGAAAAATTATTCTTCAAGAAGTTCGTGAAATTCACGAATCTTCTGATGGGATGACTCATTGAGAAAGATCCGCTTAAAGGAAAACAAGCTAATGATTTCAGTACATTTAGCTTTGTTATTGAGCGTGTGTCTTCTTCTAGATCAAGGAAATAATCTCATCATATGATGTCTTCATATTCCAAGAAAAGGCAGGGTCAACCTAAGAGTCCTACTTAATCCACTACTTATAGGTTTACAAATCACACTTATGACTCTTTTCCTTTTCGAATAGAATTATGTATTAAACCATATTCATCAACTTGTGATCTGCATGATTGTGAAACTAATTCTTGGAATCGTTCCAGAAAAAGGAATGTCCGGAAACATCAATCATATCTTGTGAAAGCTATTGATTGCCGTGATAGATATTGTTAGAGCATAGCTCGGTTGAACTTAACAAGCGTTGGTATGTCAAGTTTGGTTGTCATATTTTAGTTTCAAAACTCATCTAGATTCGCTTGATTAAATAGTAGAGTCAACTTCGTTTAGGTTAGACTAGAAAGTATAGGAATGTTAAGACGTACAAGTATTACTCCGAAGACCTGAAGAATGAGAAGAAGCAACGACTGCAACGAGGACATCATACCTTCCACTTGAGGTTAGTACTGACTTGACTTGTTTCCATTCCTAACGTATCTTTCAAGTCGTATTGTGTTAAAAACATAACACGTGAAGCTGTATATATATAATACTCTAGTGATTAGACTTGGTCATATCATTATGATCAAAGTGTCAAGGAATCAATTATTACGAAGTATAAATGCTTATCTTTTGGAACTTCGTAAATACGAAATAAACATAATTTTTGTATTTGGTTACTTGATTATGTGTAAGCTATATGTGTTGATTTCATCCTAGGAAACAATATTTCATAACATTTGTTTAGAGGAATTTCATATACGAACTTGTTTCGTAACGAAAGGAAATCATGATTGGTCAAGTTCTTTATTGAATATTTTTTGAATGACCAATACAAGATGACAAGGTAGAACCTATCTTAACTTATGTTGAGAATTGTGGTTTAACCGATCATAGCCTATAGGATGTAGCAAGTTATAATCGGTCACAAGCTACTTTATGGAGCAAGGTGTAACCGGTCACAAGCTACATTGGGAAGTTAGTTGTAATCAGTCACATGCTACCTTTGGAAGCAAGGTGTAACAGATCACAAGCTAACTCGGTAAGTAAGGTGTAACCGATCACAAGCTATCTCGGGAAGTAAGGTGTAACCAATCACAAGCTACCTTCAGGAAGCATGGTGTAACCGATCACAACATACTTTGGGAAGCATGGTGTAACTGGTCACAACCTAGTTTGTGAAGCATGATATAACTGGTCACAACTTACATTGTGAGTTTGGTACAACCGATACCAATGAGTAAAACCGAGTTTCTAATATTCACATATCTCTATGTTTTGTGTGAACTTTGAATTAGGGTTTGCTGGGAGAAACTTCTAGATGTCGACATCATTTGAACATGTATATAATTCTTATCATTAATTATTCAAAGATATTCCTTGATGCTCAAGGTGATCCCATACCGAAATATTGAAAAACATTTAATTATGATTTTCATCATATGTATTTTAATTACCAGCAATTAAAGCATATCCTCTGGAAAATATTATTAGTTAATGTGTTGCACTAATAATAGAAGTTTTATATGAGAGTTTTCGGAAATATGGTTTGGCATTTAAGTGGAAATAGGAAAACCGAAATTAGGTACTTTAATGTTAATATCTTGAGAATATTTTCAGTTTTGGAATTTCCTTGTTGTCCAAATAACCTTCGTCTATAAATACTTGAGTTTGCATTTCTTACAAACGATCCTAAGAGCCAGGAAAACTTTATTCTTGTTGTTTTTGGTGGAGTCATCTATCCGGAGAGGAAAGTACCCTAATTAGGCGAAATCTCTTACGACCGCTCGTTTAAAGACTTCTGTGGGATCAAGAAGCTCTACGAGTACCGTTGGTGGGAAACTAGATAATTGCATTGCTATTTTAGTTTTAGATTATTGATTTGATTGATTAACGATTGTTGAAAATTTGATTGCACCTAGTTTGTTTATTATTGAGAACCTTCTCTTCTAATATAAGTCTCACTCAAACTAGATCAAAGTATCAACGGGATCTTTAGAACCATTTTCGGATCTAAAGAAATCTTGTGATAATCCATTGTTAACAGACTCCGTTCTATGTGTGATTGATCACAAGAGGATTCAAGTTGTGTTGTGCAGGTTATTGATGGCAATAGAAGATTTGATGAAGAAGAGTTTCTTATTAGTTTTCATATCTTGTAGATTTGGTGCACAAACCTTGATCGGATGGTAATTGTGTTTATCTTTGATAGACTTGATTGTCTAATTGTGTAAGATTGGCATCGCTTTATAGTTACTCTTTGAAATATATATTGATTGATTGCGAATATAGATATTGGTTATTTCGGTAATCAAAGTTTAGGTTGATTTAACCAGACAAAGAAGTTTATTAGTTTAAACGGAATAGCATTTGTCAACAACTCACATATCTTTATAGCAAAGATTGATTAGAGTGGTTACCAAACATATTCTTCCTTTGCTGTTTGGAATACGATCCAAAGGACTTGCTATTCACGTGCGTGACTCTAGAAGTCGGAGGCGCAGGGATACCGAGGAAACTAAGTATCTAGGGGTAGTCTACTTGGTCTCAACTATACAAAGTTAGTATTAGATTTTGTATAGCATCTTAATACTGAGACTATTCAAAATTGGACTAGGTCCCAAGGTTTTTCTGCATTTACGGTTTCTTCGTTAACAAAATCTTGCTGTGTCATTTACTTTATTTCCGTATTATAATTGTTATTATAATTAAGTAAATTACATACGTACGTTAATCCTAGTCACTTGATATTGATCCTACAGAGTTTCCGTTTACCTATTATCAAGTGATCACTTTGTTGTCGTATAGTCTCGATTTTATATCCATAGACGATCACACAAAGTGAATACCATAGTTGTCGTATTGTCTCGACTTTGTCCATAGACGATCACACTTGGTATTGGACTTATAGGTTGATATTTAAAAGATTATGGTGTATTTGGGTACCCTCGTCTTTTCAATTGGTATCAGAGAAGGCAAACACAAAATAATCTAAAAATCTGTGTTTGGTGCGATCCAACCTATAAAATTGGAATCAAATGACTGATTCTGTTAACGTCTTGCAAGATTGCGAATTCTCAAAAGTTGAGAATGTTACTGCATCGTTAACTCATGATCCGGGAGTTAAGGCGATCAATAGTACATTTGAGTCCAACTCTAATGTCAAAGAAGATGCTGAAAAAAAGTTGGTAAAACTCCTAAAGCCAATCAGATCTCTATCTACTAGAATATTATTATTAAAGACATAATCTAATCTTCATAGACAAGAGATCAGAGAAAAAGACGTACAACTAAATATTCAATCCAAAGAGAATATGGATCTCACTGTCAAAGTAGAAGCTCTTGATAAATCTCTTACTCAAGAACAAGAAGTTCATTCTAAGACTCTGACTAATGACTTTGTTATAATTTTTTCTGATGAAGAAACCAAAATTCCTTGCTCGACTTTTATATATCATGACGACAAGACTTGTTTGATCGCATCTGAAACAAATCATGATGATAAAGATAGTTTGCTTATCTACATCAAGTCAGAAGAGAATGAAAAATCTACGTCTACAGCTACTAATGATCAAACTAAATCTAGTTCAAAGGAAACTTTGAATCGGTTCCGTGAAAAGGATCATAAGGAATATAGCTTTCAGTCACTTGACAATAAACTTGTATTTCTTAAAAATACTCTTCTAAAAGTGTTAAAAGAAGTATATTGTCTCAAAAAACTGAAAGTTCATTCCTCAGTAGAAAGAAAGAATATACCCCAAATTGATAAAATCAACTCAAAAGGTTCAGATGAAAGAGTTTATAATCACTTCTGGAAAAAGGTTCCACCCCACTCTTGTCGGAACAGTATCCGTTTACATGAAGGTAGTTTACCTATTGAAAATATCCAGAAGAAAGGGAAGGAGATAATATCTACCAAAAACAATCAGAAATGGATTTGGAAAAATCCCTCAATTATCTCTGATGATCAAACTGATGTGAATCATAAGGAAATTCTTAAAATGAGAAGATCATATGAAAATCTCGTTAACATAATTAAAAGAGATCTCTGAAGATTCTCATATCAGTTTATTTTCTCCTCATAATCAAACTTGGATCACAAGGAAAGATCAACTTCTTGAGAGAAAATACGTTGGGCAAAAACCTCCAAAGAGGAACATGAACCACGGTTCTGATACTCTTCGTAAGCATGACAAGGCTTAATCCGATACAAGTTAGTTGTATGGAGTTTGTGCACCCTCATCTGGATCTGCGCTCATATTTTTCAGGATGAGGAAGCACATAAAAACGAGAGCACATGTACAGTCTTTTTATCAGAAAAATTTATGAAAAAAATGAAAACAACGAATCCATATTGTCTAAAAAGGAGGCGGTTCATGTTAACACCGATCTTCGGTAATTAGGGTTTTAATTAAAGTTTTCGGATTTTAATGTTACCCTATAATCTTCCTAGCATGAGGGTTTCAGACAATATCTTATTGAAATAAAATATATACTCTGTATATTTTATAGGAAGCTTTGGTATTTTCGATCCGAATGTTATTTTCTTCCAAGAAAATTCCATCTTGCTTGTATTGAGAAACCCTGATTAATTCTTATTTAAATCTTTGAGCATGCCTTCAATAACTCGCAGTACAGTATTACAAAGGCTAATAAAGAGGAAGATCTTAAAGTTGAGAATTGTATGGGAATCAATACAGAAAGGAAAAAGAAGATCAACTACAAAAACATGTCTGATTATGAATCTGATAGTTCTACTGGATCACAAGATGAGTCATGTCTTCTGGCTTTCAACTTTCAAGATCAGAAAGAAACCAAGTGGATACCTACTGACAGTATGGTAAACTTTATCAATGGTTTTTAAGAACTAAGAACCAGCATCATAATAATGGTTCAAAATCAAGATTGGTTGAAGGATAGAATTGAAGAGACAACAGATTCCCTTGCAGACATGAAGAAAAAAGTTGAAAAACTTGAACAACAAGAAGTGGTTGCTAACAAGTCTCTCGAGACATGCTTTAAGAGTTTGAACACTAAAAAAACCCTGAGTGAACAATCATAGCACCACTAAGGATTAAGTCATATGCTGAGATACTTGATCCAGAAAATAGACTTTTCGATTTTTTGATTTATTTCGATATTTTGTATAATGTCTATTTGAATAAAATTATCAATATTTATGAATGAATATTTTTTTTTATATAACCTTTTGTGTTTCATTATTTGATAGTTCTGATTGCGTAGCCTGCTTTGAATGATTATATTTTATGCTATTGCTTTTGCATTGTGAGATGTTTAGTTTCGGTTTTTATTAACCAAAATATTCGATCTCATATTGTGGTAACCCTTATGATTTGCGTGGCTTTTTGAATTAGCGAGATTAAATTCTAGCCCTTGTTGGTAGGCTTCATCAAAGGATCATAAGGTGCTCTGATTGAAACTCATGTGTGAAAAATCACAATATGTTGATAATCAATTTATGTTTGCATAAGTTATGTTTAGCTTAACATATTAGTGTCAGGTTTAAACTTTTGCTATTGGAACGCATTAGTTAAAACTGATTCAACCTTTCTCTAGTTAAGGTTACTGAAAATTCATAAATGCTAAAGTCTTCGAGAACAAAACTCCCACAGTGCAAATTGCTCTTTCCATTGCAAATTATTGGCGCAATTTATATTACAATTTCACTGAAGATGCTGAAACCGAGGTAGTGGAAGATGCATCTAGAGTTGAAGATGGAGCAGATCCAATAAATTAGGAGTCGCCTTCAGCTCCTTTCACCAAAATTAATGTTGATGCAGCGTGAAAGGATGGTTCTTATGCTTGTGCAACAATTGTAAGAGATAGTAAGGGATCTTGTCTGGGAGCATGTACTAGAACTTGTAAATATGATACAATTCTTTATGTAGAAGCAGATGGATTTAAGCTAGCTGCAGAGTTGGGCATTAGATGGAATTTAAGTCCAATCATCATAGAAGGGGACAACCAACTAGTTGTGAAGTACTTAACTGGAAAATACTCCTTGGCGAATTTGGAGGATAAAGGAGGACATTATCAATAATATGTCTACTCTCAACAGCATTAATGCTTACAAGTTTGTGCCAAAGTCAGCTAATGTTGCTTCTCACAATTTGGCCACCTTTGCTTTAGCTCATCAAGTCCAGGGATGTTGGACTAGCTCTGAAATTCCGACTAATATTGTCATGACTGTGAACAATATCTAGTCCTTTTTCTTATGTTTTTATACCAAAAAAAAAGAAAAAAAAGTGTTTGTATCATATTTCTAACTAGGTACCCAAATACTAGTATGTTAAACCTAATATAGTTTATTTTTTCCGATCATTCAATTTATTACGGCAATAAACATCCAAAATCGCAAAAAAGTTAATGTTCAAACTTAAAAATTGTTGAATTTGTTGGTGATTATTCAACAAAAAATAATATCTATCCATATATAATCTTTTTTAGCCCCCTCTAATCAGAATCCTAGCCCCACCATTGACAATTGACGATATAAATTATGTTGAGCCACATAAATTAGCGATCAAGACTATATCACTGGTGATATCTTTCGGATCGCTCGATAAAACACTGCACATGAGGCTAGTTTTCCAAGCCACCTTGCACGCCAGTTGCCGTACGAACTGGGACGTTGTTGTATGGCTAACATCGCACCCTTAGTATTTTTTTTCTTCAAAACTATGCCACGGTCTGCCAAAGACACCCTTAATTTATTTTTATTTTTTTTGTTTCGAAGGCATAATTTTTTAAGGCCAAGCACTATGGGAGAGGGCATCCCTTCCCTATCCCTCAAATAAAGGGAAGGGATGGCACAAGGAAGGAAGCCTCACTATGGTGCCCTCTTTTCCCTTCCCCACACGATAAGGCTACTCAGCAGCAGTATGAATAGTGACAAACGGCTACTGAGTAGCCGTATCAGTCAACTCGTTGACTTGACCAATATGGCAACTGAGTAGCCGTGTTATAGGTATAAGTCATCAGGAGCTGGCTCGGATTTCCCACTTCTTCTTCTTCTCTAGTTTTTCATCATCTCAAAACCCTTTTAACCCCTTTCAATTTTCATATTGATTCATTTCGATTCGTTGGCTTAAATTAAAAGGGTTTGATCGTTACTCCAAGGTGAAACAAATCCATTCTTCAATTTCTAATTTCATCCAAAAAATCATCTAAGGTGAGTGATTCTAATTTTAGGGTTTCAAATTAATTTGATCTTGATTTTGGTTTTGATTAAATTGTTGATATTAGGTTGGTTAGGTATGTAGTATGCAATTCAATCAATAATATAATTAAAACATATATTTAGTGAAAAATCCATGATTAATTATTGTGTGTCTTGATTCATGTTGAATGAAATGTTTGTAAACTAGTATATCGATGTATAACATTGATTGACTTGAATTTATGTCTAGTATACACAAATTGATGTTGTGTTTGTTGTTTGCAAAGGTACATAATGAGTCTAATGCGTGCTTATGTGAGAGTTAAATATGGAATAAGAAGAGAAATCTTTGCTAATGTGTACACAACTATGTTTGGATGAACGATTGCATATTATTAGACAACCGGTACCTAGGGAGGTACAGACACGTAATGTAATAACGCGTGATCGAGTGTGGAATGATGCCAAAATTATGAATGATTATTTTATGCCTAGACTGGTTATACCTCAAGACAATTCAAACAACGTCTAGGCATGAGGGAAGACTTATTCAAGAAATTGTTAAGAAAATTGCTTGAAGTTGATCCAGAATGGCAACAACGTCCAGATGCAACCGGTATTATGGGGCATTCTCCGCATATGACATTAGTTGCCGTGATGAAATGTTTATGCAAAAGTACGGCAGCTGATGGTGTTGATGATTACACTCGTATGGGTGCAACTACAATATACAAGTATCTAAAAAGATTTCGCCACACCAGTTGCATGACTTTTGGAGAAACATATTTGCGTGAACCCACTTCTTAAGATGTTCAGAGGTTTCTAGCTGAGAATGCGGAACGAGGCTTTCCTGGAATGCTTGGTAGTGTTGATTGTATGCAATGGCCATGGAAGAATTGTTCGATAGCTTGGCAAGGAACTTACCGGGTAAAGAGAAACATAGTAGTTTGGTATTAGAGGCGATGGCACCATACGATTTGTGGTTTTGGCATGCTTTTTTTGGAATGCCTGGATTAAACAACGCTTTTGATGTGTTGGCACACTCACCCCTTTTTGATAACATGCTAAAGGGTGTAGCACATCCATGCAATTATGTCATCAATGGTCACCAGTACAATATGGGTTATTTCTTAGCCGATGGTATCTATCCAAAGTTTACTACAATTGTACAATCTTTTAGTCATACATTGGACATTCCCGACTATGTGAGATTCAACAATTACCAGATGGCTAAAAGAAAGGATGTCGAGCGTGATTTTGGAGTGCTTCAGGGTAAATTCAGAATTGTCGGATCACTATGTAAGTATTGGAAACAATCTGACTTGAACCTAATTATGAAATGTTATCTTATTTTACACAACATGATTATCGAGCATGAACGTCAAGATACGGATTGAGGCAGAGTTGTTCCTCTTCCGATTTCGGAACATACCAATAACGGTCATGTATTTATGCCATCTATGAAAAACCTAGATATGCACCTACAACTAAGAACAGATCTTGTCAAGCACATTGCTGCGCGTCCTGGTAGAGGAGGCCAGGCAGCGGACTTGTCTAGTTTGGAGGGTTCAAATATGGAATACGTGGTACTTCCATCATCAGAAGGAGATTATGATGATACAGACTTAGAAGAAGAAGTTGTTCCTGGTCAAAACAAGGATTGAGCATTTGATTAATATGGAGATTACAATGATCAAATACCAGATAACTTTGAACATGCAGTTAAACATGTTTATGGAGACGAACATGTGGGAGACGAATATGAACATGATGGAGACGACGATTAGGATTATGACGATGAGGAGGACGATGATGAAGACAATGACGATGAGGATAGCGATGAGGAGGACGATAACGATGATGCTGCGTACGATGATGTGGGTATGTATGATGATAATGATGTTGAGGCATAGGATGTATTTCACTGTTGTGTTTAAAATTTCGAATGTTACATGCATATGTATTACAGATTTTAAATTATTTTTGGGCTTCAATTATGCATGCAAATGAATACGTTTATATTTGATGGCATATGGTTTACAATTAGGATAATCCGTGAAATCATTTACGTCTCTTTGTACAGTATATGGATATGCATACATATCCGTGAAATCTCTCTGTACAGTATATGGATATGCATACATATCCGTGAAATCTCTTTATACAGTATATGGATATGTATACTTATCCGTGAAATCTCTTTGTACAGTGTATGGATATGTATACTGACCACGTATAAATAGATCACATATTGTTTACCAATGAACACATTAGTTAGACCAACTCTCTTCTCCATCTACAAAAATAAACACTTATTTTTGTCCAAGTTATTATTTACAACACTTTTCTTTCTTAATTATGGTGGGTTATATTCCGACGGAAGACGAATTGATTGTTAGTTTATGGGTCGATGTTCATCTAGAGAATGAAGAAGAAGATGAACAACTAAATAACACAAACCTTTTGGAGCAGTTGCTACAAAGGTTGACTATACATAACGGGAATCCGAATGAACGAATGGTTAAGTATCTGAAAACAAGGTTATACGTTATCACTTCAGACGTGAAAGTATATGTATCGACACAGAGATCCTTATATCTATGGAGGGCTCCAGCACCTTCGCAAATCGTAAGAAACTTACCGGTTACCTATCCAACAATTTTGTGTGTATGTGTACTGAAATGTTGAATAATTTAATTGTTAATTAATATTGTTTTCTTTTGTTGTATGAGCAATTGGCTTTGGAGAGTTACGAAAAAAAGAAGGGGAAACCTTTTAGATTTTTTAACCGCTATGTAATTTTGAAAAACACTTTCTCAGAGAATAACCCGTCCCCTTTTGTAGATTCATCCTCTGAATCATCAGATGAAGAGTAAAGAATTTAAATAATGATAGGTTTTGTGGTATATCTCTCTGTAAACCCTCACGAGACATAACTCGTCCAATAGGTTCGCCTATTGGTTTAAAGGCTTGTTGCACGTGCTTAGTGTAATCGTTAATCATATGAATATAAAAATAACTATTATTAATTATTGTAAAAGCACATTACATCATGCTCATCAAATTTAAACTCTTATAAGAACAACAACACATACTAATTATAAAAAAGTACATTACATCAATTGATATTCAAACTCTTGATTAAACTAAAACATAACAACACTTATTCAGCCCATGGCACCATTTCACATACAAGGCATTTCCAGTAACGTTTTCCATATGTTTTTTTTGTACTTGACCGGTGCATTTCCATAAAGAAATTACAACCCTCAGTTTCACAGGGAATCCCCATGGTGCATTCAAACTCCACCTTTCCTTTTAGTTTGAAGTTCTTGCAGAGTTCGTCAACTTTTTCTTGTTTGATTGCATCTTTCATTGCATCCTCCAAACATTGTGCTTCTCCCGGACATTTAGCATACTCACATTCCAAATACCTTATCTTCTCCGGTATCGACTCTTTTACCTTCCTAGTGCCGGTGCAACCTCGTTGTGGACATTTTGTATATATCCATGGGCATTGAAGCAGACTATGATTATCCATGAAACAACAAGGACAAACCTCTTTTGCTTCCACACATACTATTTGTTTTCCATTTCTACTCGAACTGTTAGAATACATGATTGAGGTTTATATTTGAGAATGATTTGAGTTTGTTGTTGGTTAAAAAAAATGTTCTATATTTATAGAAAGAAATATTTTGCAGTTGGGCACGAGTTCTAAGAAATAGAGCCGTTGGGTAAGAATTATAAGAAATATTGCCGTTGGGAACGAATCCTATATAAGGAAGATAACCCATTGTTCTTTGCAGCATCAATCTTTGAGGTGAAAATCAAAGTTAAACATCTATTCAATGGCAAATCAATCATCAACTACCAATTCAGTCGAAGAGATTCTTAGAAGATGCAAGTGAACCACTCAATCAATTGCTGCAATGGAAAAAGAGATATACAAAATATGAGATCAAGCTACTACGAACGCAACTACGTCTTTATCACCTACCAAATACACTAATGTGACGTATGAAGTGTTAAGCAAATGAAAATCCACAAAAGAAACCAAAGATTCATCATCGGCTGTGACAGAATACGAAGAAAAACACAAGGCAAAGAAATGAGGTCAAGAACAATTCCAACTGAGGGAAAGGTTAAAGGATGTTGAAAAAGAGACAGAATGGGTTAGAAATTTTTACATTGTCAAGGATCTTCCCGAAGATCCTAAAGATCATACTATATTTTGTCTTGATATTGGTTGGGGTCCTTTAGTTAAACAGACGGGCAAGAAACCATACTATAATTATGAACCATCCAACATTTGTTCAAGGAAGAATCATGTTAGGAAATTATACATCAAGTACAATGAGTTTCTCGATAGGTACAGAGGGGACAGGTTCGCTGCACAAGATGCATATAAAGCTTGGAGAGGAGAGCCGTTTTATCATTTCGAAGCGTCTTTGATCGTTGAATCTCACAGCAGGAAAAATAATAACATGTAATGTGTTCAGACCTATCGTCCACCATGTTAAGAAACGAGGGCAGAGTGTTACACGCTTTTAATCAAATGATCTGTTGTAATTTCTTTTTTAAGTTATTAATGAACATTAGTTTAATTTATAAAAATTATTAAAATTAAGTTAACAACAATACTAACTAGAAATTTAGGATAACACTTTTAATTTAAACCTAGAATAGAAATATAAAAACTAAACTCAATACAAGATAAAACAATTAAAGATGGATTACATCATCATCTTCTGAATCTTCAACGCTGATTATATTGATCCTCTTAAAAACCTCCTTTTGCTTGCGTCGATAATATTTTTTTTCGTTGGGAGCTAACCGACTAAGGTCCATAGACATTATTGCATTATCTTGATCTAAATGCATTTGTTGTTGATGCATTTGATTAGTCTGTTGTTGAAGCTTTTGCAAATTGAGTTGTTCTTCCATATGATAACTCGGTTGTTGAGTACACTCCCAAATTGTTTGGTATTGGGATTCTTGTTCCATTCTCATTTCTTCCTTCCTTGATCGTGTTTCCTTAAGATACTCCAAAATACTAGCACTTTGTTGATAGATCATATCTTCTTACATCTTAACCGAAGATGTTCCCTCATCACCTTCTTGCTCGCGATCCTTCTTCTGTCTAGCTTGCATTTTGGCTTTTTTTGTTCCTATAGGACGTGCATTATACTTGTAATTCCAACGAGTCTCTCCATTAGGAAGAACTTCAGTACCATCTTTGACTGATACAAAGTTACGATGATTATTAAACAACTCACTGTTTTGGCCCACAGTGAGTTCATAATTAGATCCATGGACCTTTTCTCTAAACATTTCATAACATGCATCATACTTGAATGGTTGTCCTGTTTGTTCCTGAAATTTCTCCCGACCTTCTTTTGTCTGAAAAATTATGTAAGAAAATTTTAGTTTATTACTATTATCACTAACTATATGGAAAAACTTAACAAATTAATAGAACTTACCAAATCTTCGTGGCTCGCACCGCTTTTGGTTTGCTGATATGTAGCGTTAAGAATAGACACGAATTCTCAATCTCTTTTTTTATTGCTTTCATCTTGGTTTTTAAGGCTCCCCAATCTCTTCCATTAAGATTGCCTTTGCGTTCGACAAAAATTTGGTGAATACGTATCCAAAACATAGCGGTTTTTTGTCCCGAACCCACAATTTCGTCCATACTCACATAAATAAATGCAGCTATAAGATCAATCTCTTCCCGTTGCACAAAATTATTAACCATTTTGAATCAAACTAAAATAAAAGAACTTGAGTAGTAGAAGATAAATATAAAAATCAAAGAAGTATAGTAAGAAGAAGAGAAATAAGAAATCAATTGATGTAAGAAGAAGAGAAATAAGAAATCAATTGATTTG
Organism: Papaver atlanticum; assembly: GCA_023531105.1. NCBI lineage: Eukaryota > Viridiplantae > Streptophyta > Magnoliopsida > Ranunculales > Papaveraceae > Papaver > Papaver atlanticum. The sequence continues at coordinate 2,630,282 of JAJJMB010002020.1, forward strand.
GAGTGATTTGAGTAGAGAATTAGAGTGGTATTTATAGAGGATTTTGAAAAAATGACCGATGGGATCCGACGGTGGGGAAGATAGAGCCGTTATTAATGATGGATGGCTAGGATTGGGTGTGAAGGAGGTGTAAACGAAAAAAGGTCAAACAAATATATTTACGGAAACAGCTACTCAGTTGCCGTGTAAAATGCTACGACAACTGAGTAGCCGTATCAACTGCCATACAGCTACTCAGTAGCCGTAAAGCATAAAATCATACGGCAACTGAGTAGCCGTGTGATTTCCCTTCCCTACTGCCCGGATCAGATGTGATCCTCCTTGTAGAGAAAGTGAGGGATATCCCTACACATGTAGGGATATGGAAGACCATAGTGATTGCGTTTTTGGTTTTTTCCCTACATATGAGGGACATGGTAGGGAAAAGGGGCACCATAGTGCTTGCCTGCTTGGCCTAATAGTCAAATAATATGCCAAATTGTCTTTTTTTTTTAAAAGATAAGGAAAAGAGGTTACTGGCAAACTGAAAATAAAGTTGCTGCCTCCCATAATTGAGGACTTAGATTTCTTACTCCTACCTTAGCTAAGTTCTGGATTTCTGGATAGTCTTTGGACTTTATGTCCTTACACAAAACAATATCAAAAGAGGATAAAAGAAGGAGTAGTTGATCCATTCTAGAGTTGGTTTTCCAACTAGTTCGTCTTGAGCTTCCTTGTAAGGTCTTGTTAATCTGATTGTTGTTTCCTTGTAGATAGAAAGCTCTGCAGTTTAGCTGGCTAGCCCACTCCAAAGCATCTCAGACAGCTAGGCAGTCTAATTCTTCTTTTCCATGGGCTCTGGCTCTTCTTGTCTTTCTGCCAATGGTTTCTCCATTAGTCCCTGTAATCGCCACAACAATGCCTGTTAGACATGTTACAGGATCATAAAAAGTCAAATATGTGAAGGAGATGCTTAGTCTGATTTCATGAGGTTGTAGTATAGGGGTGCTAGCTGGTAATATAGTTGTGTTTCTATCTTGCAGGGCTAAGATCAAGTTCAAATGATCCATAATTAGTTTTCCTGTTCTTATAGGGCAGGGGTTAGTCTTTTGAAAAACCACCTTACACCTTTCCTTCCATATGAACCAGCATATAGTGGCGCATAGATCCTTCCAGGGGATAAAATGGGTTTGAGGGTTTGAGCTTTGGAACCAGCTCGAGCACCAGTCATTAAAAGTGGCAAAACCACGAACTGCATTTTCCAGATTTAAAGAACAAAAGGACCAAACAGCCTTTGAAAAACAACAATGCATGAGAGAATGTTCCCCTGTCTCAATATCATTCCTGCACATAGCGCAAATAGGATCAATATGGTTAATATGAACAGCCAGAGAACCATTATAAGGCACAATATTTTTTTTCACTTTCCAAATAAAGAACTTCATTTTTGGCAGAACATTTAGCTCCCAGATTTTCACCGCAAGACTATCTGTAACTTGTTCATGTTTGTTATCAAGAAAATCATATAAAGATTTACTAGTGAATTGAGGATTATCAATCCCTCTAAGGATGTCATTTTTGTTTCTATCAGGGATGATAGTTAAAAAAAATTATATTGTGTACCAATCAAACATTTGCTGCAAAGTATGAATATCCCAACCATTTTCAGTAATCAAGTGTTCAACTAGAGTGTGGTTTCCAGTGTAGTCAGGGTTTAAAGTCAAGGGATGATCAGCCATGTCAGGTATCCAGTTGTCTTTAAGAATATGAACACTATTTCCTCTGCCTATTTCCCAGGTACTATACTTTTTCACAAGCATTAGACCCTTGTGGATCCCCTTCCAGGCCCAAGAGGCCCCCTTATTACAGCTAGCATGGAAAGGGTTGGTATGAGGAAAATACTTACCTTTCATAGTTTTAGAATAAATCGAGTTAGGTTGTTGAAAAAGTCTCCAGGCATTCTTAGCAATCAGAGCGAGATTCATTTTATTCATGTCTTTTAATCCATTCCCCCCATTTTCTTTGCTCACATTGAGAATTGACCATTTCATCATATAGACCCCTTTAGAAACCCTAGGGTCTCCAGATTTTCCCCACCAAAAATCTCTTATCAAGCCCATCGCTTTCTTAGTAATTTGTTTAGGGAGAATAAAACTAGACATGTTATAAACATGTAAGGTTTCAAGGATAGTTTTAGCTAGGATCTCTCTACCCGCAGGACTGACAGATTTACCTTTCCAACCTTTGAGGCGACCACCCATCTTATCTAGCAGATTATCAAAGCAAGCAATTTTAGATTTATTGGTGAACAGGGGGCCTCCTAGGTATTTATCATCAAGCCTAATTTTCTTAACCTTAAGGATATCTATTATGCATTTACCAAAGCTATTACCAATGTGAGGTGTGAAGAAAATACCTGATTTTAAAAAAAATTATCATTTTCCCTGAGGTGTTACCATACTCCTCAAGAATGGTTAGAAGGTTAGAGCTTTGGGTGATAGTGGCCTTGGTGAAGATTGGGCAATCATCCGCGAAGAGCAAATGAGTTATAGCCGAACAATGTTTGTTTATCTTGAAACTCGTGATTAGACCAAGATTTTCAGCGTTGGTAAGAGTCCTAGAAAATGATTCCATACACAAAATGAAGAGGTAGGGAGATAGAGGGTCTCCCTGCCTCAGACCTCTACTTGGTTTGAAAGGTTTACTAGGGACCCCATTTATGAGAATGTCCGGAGAGCTAGTACTAATGCACTGGTATATAAGGTTACACCAAGCATCGCATAATCCCATTTTTTTAAGGATAGAAATCAAAAAATCCCACTCAACCCGGTCAAAGGCTTTAGACATATCAATATTCATCCCAAGGTAATCAGTTCTTGATTTCTTCTTTTTCCTCATGGCATGAATTATCTCATGAGCAACAAGGATGTTTTCAGAGATAAGCCAGTTCTTAACAAAAGCCGATTGAAAGGGAGAAATCAGCTTGTCTAAGAAAGGTTTCAACCTATTAGCTAAAACTTTGGAGATAATTTTATAAGCAATGTTACAGAGGCTTATAGGTCTGTAGTCTCCCGGGGTGGTAGGATGCAAGACCTTGGGGATTAGGGATATGAAAGTTTGGTTCAACTGAGTGAGCATGTGACCACTACTAAAGAATGCCTGAACAGTTTTGATGATATCACTACTGATAAGCTCCTAATTCTTTTGGAAGAAACATGTCGGGAAACCATCAGGCCCGGACTAGCATTAAGTGGCATGTTAAAGAGAGCATCATGAATTTCAACATCAGTTGGTTCAGACATAAGCAATATATTATCAACTTCAATAATTTGAGAAGGAATTAGATTGACTATATATATCATGATTAATAACTGGAGAAGAAGTGGTAAGTAAATTTTCAAAATGAATATTCAAGCAATTAGAAACATTATTCCTACCTTCTGTCCACAAGTTATTGCAGTCATACAACGCATCTATTTGGTTTCTTCTTTGTCTAATAACTACATTCTGGTGAAAATAGTGATTGTTTCTATCACCTAAGAGGATCGTATTCTCTCTACCCTTTATTTTCAGCAGTTCTTCCTCATAGTCAAACATTTTCTCGATTTCTAATTTGGTATTTAGAATACTAGGATCATTCAGTCTTATGTTAGGAGTGTTCATGATATTGTCAAGTTTATGAGTAAGAGCAGCAAGATTATTTTGGATGTTTCCAAATTCAAGTTTGTTCCAGCGACTAACACCATGTTTAATAGAAAAGAGTTTGTTAACAAGAATAAAAGCATGAGAACCCTGGAAAGTATCATTCCAAGAAGAGTGGATTAGGTCTCTACAGTTTTGTTCTTCCTGAAACATGCTAAAGTACTTGAATGGTTTATGGCCCGAGAAGGAGGGGACCTCAGTATTCAATAAGATGGGAGAATTGTCCGATCCTATATGGCTAAGATGTCTGATGCTACGGTTAGGGAAAAAAGTGAGCCATTGTCCGGTAGCTAAGCCTCTATCTAACCTTTCTTCGATGAGAGTGTTGTCCGTGTGGTGGTTGGACCAAGTAAAGGGGAAACCTATGCCCAAATTATTGAACATGTTATTGAATTTCGTAATGACAGTGTGATTTTCCGAATTACCTCCTCTTTTTTCATCCGGATGTAGGATAACATTAAGGTCTCCTAAGACTAACCAGGGAGAATTCATATTATTCCCATATGGTTCACCACATCCCAAGATTTTTCCTTCCTATAATCTTTATGAGGACTCCCATACATGCAAGTAGAAATCCAAACCGATTTAGTTTTTTCATTCCAAATTTCGCAATTAATATGGTTATCATCCTGATAGAGCACTTTGAGTCTCACAGATTTATCTCAGGCAACTGCAAGACCCCAGCAGTGCCCACTGGGTTTTGACAGACAATGTTATAGAACAAGGATTTATGAAGAGTTTCTTCGACAAACGAGTTATGATTTTTTGTTTCTGACCGGACAATAATGTTGGGATTGCTACTATTTATAAGCTTGTCTAGTTGGAGTCTAGTGTCTCTAGTTCTAAGGCCTTGGCAGTTCCATGAAAGAATCTTAACAAACTGCCAAAAATAGGAAAACTCTGGGTACTGGAAAACCAGGAAATTAATGCTCATGCTGAATGGGGACTTTAAAAGCAAGCAAACAGACAATATGTAAATAAAAGGCACAGGAGATTGCAGAGAAAAATGGGAATAGAAAAGAAAAACCTGATTTTGCTCAATCTTACTAGTGCGCCTATTCAGCATATTACTAGGATGAGTAATATAAATACTGAGGTTTAGGCTTACCTCAGCCGAGCTTTGAAAATCAATATCAGCATGGGGAGAAGTCAATTTACCAGAAGAAGTTTTGAAGGGATTATCGATAAGGAACGATTGAGAGAAAACCCCTTCCTTGCTTTTGATTTCCTGATCTGTACTCCTGCCTTTATCAATACATTGGATTGAAGCTTTGGTGGGATTTCTTGTATTAAGATTGATTGTGTCGTTTCCTGCTGCTTCATCTTCTTACATCTGGTTAGCTCCCACATTAAGGTAACAAGACTGAGAGTGCTGTTGTAGCATCTCAGCCATCACATTAGAGTCACCTTGGATACCTCTGATGAGAATCTTTGATTCCCCCACATCCATGATAAAGCTGCCTCTCTTCCTCTTGCTCCTAGTTATCCACCTGTGATGAGAAAAGAAAGAGATTTTAACAAAATCCATAATATTAACAAGGGATACCACCCAAATTTTTCCTGTCCTGGTATTTAAGTCTCCTTTCTTGAGCTTGAAAATGTACAATCCTGCTGATTTAACTTTGTGTATCTTTTCAGAACTCTTAAGCTTTTGAGGAGTAGATGATCTGTAGGTGGTTGCGAAGCCTGGTATTTCTCTAATAATATGGATGTTGATGATGAATTTGGAATTAATCATGGAAATTAAAACATTTTTCCAAAATAAAGCAGCAGTTGATCTCCATTTTCTTTTTCCTCTCCACCTGTTACTAACATGACTTGCACAAATCCCCTTTATTATCATTTTCTTTGCAGAGCTAGAGTTCCTATTATCCTTGCAGCAACAACTTCCATCATTATTGGCCAATAACACCGGTTTAGTGCATTTAGTCATTTTAACAAACAGTTAGACTTCAAAGTAAACCAGAAAAGAATAGAAGAAACTGAAAGAGTTGGGGTAACCACCGCAATCGAAACACCAAGAAAAGACGACAAAGAAGATTCACCGAGAGAAGAAAGAGACACAGTAACTAGAATCTCCAAGACAGAACCAACGGAATAGAAAAAGACCAAGAAACCCAAAGAGTTTCCAAATAAGAATCGCCGGCCTAGAATCACAGGGGCAAGAATCCCAAAGAAGAACAAGAATCCAAGGTAAGAATCACAGAAAAATTGAAATCTAAAAAATCCGGTCGCTTTCCGGACTAAAGTTGCCGATAAAATAGCCTAACGGTCATAACAATAGATCTCAACGGATAGAAAAGAACTATTCAGATGCATTCTGAGGAAAGAAAAAGAAAAAGGAAAGAGGAGAGAGGGCGGAGCACCAACATTTGTGCGTATATGCCAAATTGTCAATAACAAGTGTTATGTCCCTTCCAGGGGATTACTTTCACTTTTGTTATAGGGAGGAGGATTTTGGATCAAGGGAGTGGAAGACTCGCACCCAACTCACTGATTTACTAATGAGTTAACTTCTAATATTTCAGGACCAAAATATCCTTCAAGATCAACTCACTTGTTACTTATATTTAACCCACCGACTCATAATGAGTTATGTTTAGTAAATCATAACTATGGAACAACCAAAATCACTAGTAAATTAGATGTAAAACCTACGATCACCTGTGGTTGATTTTGACACTTTATACCTGGAAATTTATCAGTGAACTAAGAGAATCAAACGGAATTTTGTAAATTCATGTACTTGAGTTTGCTGGAAATGAAAATTTTCAGGTACCCAATCGATTATAGCATGATTTTTCTTGTTTTTGTGTATATACAATAAAAAAAATCAGTCTGTAAAACCTCAGTTCGTTCGTGCCGATGGAAGAGAAATGAAACATTCACGTTCATGGTTTCAAACGTGAAATGCAAATTTCTCTATAAGACAGAAGGTCGTGAAATTCAACATTTCACTATCTCCAGAGAGAGATAGTGAACTGCAATATTTCACTCTCATTTCATTGGTGGTGAATTATAATGTTTCAGTGTCCATTTCTCCTCTTCTTCCAGTTTCGCTCATACTAATAATACACTTAATTTGAATATTAAGAAGGCATAGACGACACATTTCGCCATACGAGTGAGCGCGGTATATTTGTGTCCTTATTTACAGGCATACACACTTACCAACAGGATTACAGAAGGCCAGCCAACCTATACGTGCGCATAATAATAATTGATTCAGCTAAGATGCAAGTTGACGAAAATATTTCGCAGTACCCAGGAAGCATTATAAATAAAATGAATAAATCATGAGCAAGAAGATAGGGATGTTGTGTAATAATATGGATTTCATCTGGAACTTCTTGGTTTCCAGTACTTTCTTAGTAAACTCACTTTAAAAACTTGTTATGTCAACTTCTTGCTTAGATGTATGTAAGATTGTTGGTCAATCTACAAGTTCTATTTTTCTTTCATCTAAATAAAAAATAGGCCAACAATGGGAAAATTTTACGTCGATTTTAGTAAGCCAATCCGATTTTTGTTGGAAGTTTCACAAGAAGTTTGTGGATCCAGTTAGGAGGACACATATAACTCTTGGAATAAACTTGCAAAGTGCACAAGCTAGTCGCAATAATATTTTGAAAACACAAAAGAAACCAACGTAGCAAGTTGTGTCTTTAAATTTAATCTTCAATTTTAACGAGCACACAATTTGCCTTTTGATTAATGGTTGAACTCCTTGCAAATCGTCTTTACTTCTAAGAAACTAAGATGACGATATCGAAACTTCTACCATACTAAACCAGTGTTCCATCGTCTTCATTCACAACCCAAAAAACTATTTTTCTAATTCTCGTTTACCCTGGATATCGAGCAACCCAGATCTCACGTTATATGGAGGAAACGAGAAATCCAGGATGCCAGCTTAATAATCTCGTTCATTCTGGACAACGGGAAACCAATGTTTTAGTGAACTAGGCGACAAAAAAATCCTGGAAAGTTCCAGACTTTGGTTCACCGATTTTAGATTAAGTTTATTTTTCTTGTTCTTATGGAAAGTTCATATGGTGGTGCAATTCTTCATCACTTTTACTCTATGATTTAGTACCACATAGTTGTTGATAGAAGCAAGCAAAGATATTACAGAGATGAAATGAAAGCAATTAGAACGGAATTGAAGACCTCGTGAAAAAACTATGTTTGATTGTACCCGAGAAAATCTTCCAAAGATTTGAAAAAATATTTTCTAGGTTTTACTCTTCACGGTTTGAGTTGAGGAAGAAAAGGGAAATTTTTGTTTGGGTTTTAAAGAAGGAATCTTGTTATGTCTCGAGGGTAAATTTGTCTAACCCAGTGGATAATTTAGACTGGGTTCCATTGGATGTCTTAACTCCGATTTTCCCACTCCCTTGATTCAAAAGTCCCCTCCCTATAACAAGAGTGATTACTTTCTCTTCCACATGTCCAACAACTACAACACTGTCATATGTGAAAGAAATTTCGTGTAACACGGCTAGACAAAGAGCGTCTCCGACCTATATATCTGTTTCCGGCTTCTAGCAAAAAAAGAATAAAATAAATAAAAAGGGAACTTTTGTTTGTTCTTAGGAATTAGGGCTAGGGGTTTCCTTAATTTCTTCCTCGACTGTGTTTCCCATTTCGATTCAATTTGGCTTGGCTGAAATACAAGGAGATTAAATGACGACAAAGAGGAAAAGGGCAACCATCAATGTTGGTGATTATGAAGAGCAGAGCAACAAGAAGAAGGAGACAATTGTAAGCATAATCGATGATTCTCCTCCTCCATGTAAAATTCTTCCAGAGGAGTTAATAATCGAAAATGTTTTGACGAGATTACCAGCTCGGACACTAGCTCGATTCAGTTGCATAAGTAAGTACTGGTACAATTCAATTTTCAATAACACAAGATTTGTTGCACAACACTTTGCTCATCAAAAAAATAATAGAAAAATCGTCTTTAGTCTCCTCAATGTATTCGAACTAGATTTGGGGGAAAGTTGTTGCATATTCAATTTACAAAAACAAAATGATAAGGATATGGTTGATTATGAATTAATAACCAAGGCATGTTCTCAAATCCCAAATGAACTAGTAGGTTATTGTAATGGTTTAGTTTGTCTAAGAGCAATGAGTGAATCTGATGACGACTATGGTGCGATAAGTGTAATTAACCCAGCCCTGAGTGAAACACTTGTCCTCCTTTATTTGAATCCTACTACAACTCGTGGTGGCGACAATGGCCTTGGAGAATATTTATGTCATGGCTTTGGTTTTGATTCATCATCACAACAATATAAGGTTGTAGTTATCTATACTACTACAGCAACAGTAGCAGCAGCCAATGTGCATCAGGAGGAGGAGGTGGAGCAGGAGTTTGTTTGCATGGTATATGCATTGGGAGGAACTAAATGGAGAAAGATAGTTACGAGGACTTCTGAAGTTTCACCACCACCACAACCAGCTTCTTCTTCATTTACGCCTAGACAAAGAATGGTAACAAGAGCTTGGAGAGAGTATTCTAGATCAGCCACCCTTTGCAGGGGTGATCTTTATTGGAGGATAACTAATAATAAACGAGGAAGAGGAAATATAATTATCGATGATAATGGTCGTGGTATTAATGGATTTCCTAATGATGATGAGGAGGAAATGTTGCTATCGTTTAACATCCACAGCGAGAAGATTCAGTTCATTCGACTCCCAACTGAATGTAGTACAGCGACAATGAGAACGACCGTTCAACCAGATTTAGTAGTTGATCATCATCTTCTGGAGTTTAAAGGATATCCCTGTGTTGCGATTTCTGAGAAGACAATGAAAAGCAACAAAGATCATCATCATCATCATCATCGCCACCGCCTTTTTTGTTTGTCATTTTGATATTCATATGTATATACTCAAGGACAAGGTCAAGCAAGTATGGACCAAGGAGGACTGTTTCGATGTAACTTTTAGGGACACTATGCTTAGTTTCCTTCCACCTCCCTTCAGTCGTTGTTGCTTTGAGACTATTACTGCTACTACCCCTCCTACACGTATATTGAGTTTCTCTGATCAGGTGGTTTTATATTGGTTTGACGGGGAATGTCTTGTTTACTACAATTTCCAAATGAATGGTCTCAAGGTGGCAAAAGCCTCCCTCTCCTCTGGTGATGAGGAAATTCAGGATATTTTTAAAGCTAAGATGAAAGGAATCTCCCCGGGACGCAGTATTGGTGAGGATGGTAATAGTCATTGCCCATACATGGATTATCAGCTACACGCTCAAGTGGAAAACCTCATTTCTATGAAAACCTTCATTCCTCAAGGAGGAGGGACTATTCTTAAATTTGAAAGTCCTGATGATTTTCTTAAGTTTAGAAATTCAAACGAAGATAATGCACCTGCAGGATGGCTGAGAACGGGAAGAGATTTGGCAAAATATGATGTTTTCTATTAAGCTAGTTATGTACGTCAACTTTAGTTTAGTAACGGTGGTCAGTTTACTAATCGAGGTGGTGAAAGGCTCCCTTTCATACCCAGGTCGCAGTATTGGTGAGGATGGTAATAGTCATTGCGCATACATGGATTATGAGCTACACTCGCAATTGGAAAACCTCATTTCTCTGAAAACCTTCATTCCTCAAGGAGGAGGGACTATTCTTAAATATGAAAGTCCTGATGATTTTCAAAAGTGTATAAATTCTAACGAAGATAATGCACCAGCAGGATGGCTGAGAAAGAGAAGAAATTCGGCAAGATATGATGTTTTCCACTAAGCTAGTTTTGTACGTCCTGTTATCGACTTCAGTTCAGTAACAGAGGTCAGTTCACTATTCATATTATTAAGCTTTGTGACGGTCAAGTATGTTTTCTTTTCTTTTTCTTCCCTCAGGAATTTGTTGCTTAGAGTGATGAATTGACAATGGAACACCTAATATGCTCAAAGAGGTTGTTAATCTATTGCCTTTGATTGGTTATTTATATGAAATAAGCGATCATCTCGATCAGTTAGATGGAATTCATATCTTTCCAACTTGAATCTCATAGATAGAAATGTGTATGTAATATGTGTTATTTACAAACTTAATTATGACTTGTATTAGGAGCTGGCAGGATCTCAGTCGTGACATAGGAATCACATTGCACTTAGGTGGTTGTTCCTTAATACTAGTAGATCTTCTGTTATGTTCAAACCTAGGCAAGTTTGGTGTTGTGGAGGTTGAGATGCATAACCTTAGGCTGCTACATTGTGCATTTTATCTTATCATTCTGTAAAACCAACCAATAAGGGTTTCTTGTTTTAGTAGATCAATAGAAGCAGCCATTTCATGAGAAACTAGTTTTCCTTTTCTTAATATCTTGTACAGAAGTATTCTAAATAATGACTCAAAAACTAGTACATATATCTGGTTAAGGCGTACTACCAGCTAGGTTCAGTAAGGAACTAGTTTCCCTTTTCTTGAGGTCAGGTAGCAGCAGTTCTATCATTAAATTTGAAATCGTTGATACGAATGTCTAGATTCCTGATCCTATCCCCTCTTTATCGACCTCAAACACTGAAACTGGTTGTTCCTTTCTAGATCATCAATTATGGCTTCAATAGCAATGGTGCTTTGATGGTCCATGGCTTGTGGGTTCTTCTGTTTGTTTGTTTTTTGTTGTTTTTTCTTGCCTGCTTGGGCATCCATTAAGCAAGAGTTCAACTTTCTTACCTTTGCCATTTTGTCTGACAATAGCGTGCAGTAACAGGCTCGAAGGGGGCGTTGAAGGACACCTGGTATCGACTGAGGTCAATCTCCTGCAGTTTCCTGATACCGCATGCCTTGTCCATCCATGTCATGACTTATGTACTGCAGTATATTGTTTTGGGAACTGTGAAGAGAATAATCCTGATAAATCTGATATAAAATCTTTAGTTTTATGTTCTTCATTTGTTACTAGTGTTTCTGTATTGTTCAGAGCCAGGTTCTTGGACTCATAACCTGATAACCACAATGCACATTCAAGTTAATTTTTATTGAAGATTTTTGGAGCAGTTTATTTAATTAAAGCATCTTTAGGTCTTCTAGGTCTAGCTTTTTTATGTGGATAACTAGGTATCACCACTACGGACCCTTCTCAACCACTTCGATTGATTAGTGTTATATGGTTTGTTTTTGCTCTCAATGAACTAATGTGTATCTCTAGCTAGCATCTGTACTGGACTAAATAGATAATAATCAAAAGTTCAAAACATCTGTATCGAAGTAGAACAAATTAAGGAGTTGTAATTTGAACAGCATTCTAATTTTTTCCTTTGCCTAATTATTTGGTCTATCAACGGCATGTTATCGAAGATCTGTTGAGAGAAATTCAATTACGTGTAGTTTTGCTTGTCTTCCTTTTTCAGATGTCCAATGGACGTTTGATATCTCGCAACTGATAGTTCGTTTTCAGTGTTCTTAAAAAAATAAGAATCATAACCTCGCTTATTATGATTCAATTATGTAATCAATGAAAGCATGTCTCTTAGGATATATGTACAGGATTTGCCGACTTTTATTTCTGGCGATTTCACCAACTTGAGAAATGTCTCATTCCAATTTTCCGCTGAATATTCTAAGCATGCCCGATTGTTAATTTGGTTCCTAACATAATGTCCCAAAGGCAAGGCAGACATAATTTTGTTGTATGATATGCCTACCCATAGGGCAAATTGTCTAAGAAAACGAATAGTGCTAGTTGGTTGTGAGGCTATATACAAAAAATGCAATATTTTTTTCAAAAGCACCTTAACACAATTTGCATCTGAACTTGACTCGGAGACTGAAAACAAACACCCCCAGCTCTCGAATAGTTTCTTCACATGGACATGGCAAATGGTTAAAAACCACAGAGCTGCGCACTTAGATAGCAGTACGACTTGTAATGTAGGGAATTTCTATTTCTTGCTTCATGGTTTTTCTTTTTCGCTTACTTTTTGAACGAGGACGCTCCAAACTACAATCTACTTGAAAATGCTCATTGAAAATTCCGCCCGTAGGATACTGCATGTACCCCAAGACAATTGTGAAATGATCTCCAGTTAATATTTAGGATCACCATGTATTCTGATATATCATTCGACATATTGGTAAGAGTTGTCCTGAATTTCCCATCGCTTTAGCTGGACATGGGTTCAACTAATCTAATGGTAGAGCATTTCTCATTTTAGGCACCACATTCTGAACCATGTATTGAACTCATAATATTCTTACAAAATTTAGCATCTAGAAGTTACAATACAATATAATGATGCATTGTTCCCCAACTTAGCAAATGGCAATCTCATAAATGGGCTTGAATAATAGACAGCGGTAGCTTAGGCAGAACTGAGAAGAAGCAAAAAACAAGAGCTCACAAACATATGAGTGGAAGTCAATTTAGTTCGTAGTGGTGAGTTCCATACCAACAACCACATTAAGGATCTCGAAATGATTAAGCCTTCATCATTTGTTAGTTTTGGCGAAATTAAATCTAAGAAATAAAACACAATTTGGTTTGACTACGATCAAACTAAGAATCCATGGTTGGTTATAATCCAAAGGTTTTCTAGGAAAAAAAAAGGTACTGATCAATTAAAAGCTTATAACATCCAGTCCAGGATGCAGCACTGCTGTCTTCATTGAGGTGACACACTATCTCAAGCTATTTGTGCTGCTGCTTGTGCTGTTGCCTCTGCTGCTGAGGTTGCTGCTGACGCGATTGTTGCTGTGGCTGCTGCTGCTGACGCCATTGTTCGTTGTGTCTGCTGTTGCTGAAGCCATTGTTCTTGTGGCTGCTGCTGCAGACGCCATTGTTGTTGTGGCTGTTGCTGATGCTGCACATGATGATTATGATTAGGAGAAGGAAGAGGAGGAAGAGAGGAGTTCAAGCGACGCTTACGCAAACCATCAAGATTACTAGCATTAGTACTGATATGTTGTGGCAGAAATGATCCACTACAACGATGTGCTCTCAGTGGTGACGAAATGTTAGCTTCTGCACTAGGATGAGTATCATCACCATCAGTGAGTGAATCTGAATTTCCTGGTGATTTCCTACGATTCTTATATACTTCACACAGACAAAAATCTGTAAACTGCACCAAATTAAAGATAACAAATCAAAAAATTGTACAAAAGAGTCGGAAAAATAAATGACAATAATGAGGGTGAACGGCAATGTATATGAGGGTGCGTGTACTTACTGCTGCAATTTCAGCATCAACCACAACGTACTCTACCATTTTGAAATTAGTCCTAGTACTTGCTTTGGTCGATGCAGCCTCATTAAACATATGGTAATCCAAAATCCTTTTAGAACCAAATATTCTTCCGTGTTTGTCCTTAATCGGTTCAGAAACCCGACGAGCTTTCCAATGTCCCTCGTGATTACCAGCATCACGTCTAGGTCGAACCCCGTTAGGATATCTTCGTTCTCTGGTAGTGAAGAAATACCATTCTGATCCATCTAGAGCATATTCCTTATACTTCTCTATCAATTGTCAAGAAGAACAATAACATCACCTTGTGAATAACATGTAAGATATATAAAGAAGATGATGAAACTCATAAACAAAATAATAATTATGTACCTGCAAGTTCCGCCTAAGTGAAATCAAGAATTTTAAATTCTTGAATGTTTGTATTAGATTGTATCGGTTGGCCTCCGATTTTCTTAATGAGGAAGTGAAATATTAGGTCTGCATCAGTTGGTTGAAATACAAAACCAATTGGAACAGATTTTGAGTGATTTTCTTTAGGTCTTGATGATCCAGCCCTATTATGGATGCTGCATTGAGTAGTACTAAAACAAAAGACAGAAATAAGAATCTGGTGACAAATTAAGAAAACAAAACAAAAGACAACAAGATTTACAAGGCATTTATATCATCTTGCTTATACCTGAGAGTAAATTGATCAGCAGCTGGGCTGTTCTTTTCCGGTGGAGATGATTCGGAGTTTGTGACAAATTTTTTTGCCACCCATCGTTCTTCTTCCTTCTTTAACATAATCATACAGTAAGAAAATCAAAAAAATCAAGAAAAATACAGTAGAAATTGTAAAATGAAAGATGATCAAGATTGAATGATTGTATTAAGAGGAAGAAGAATATGAAGAACATCAATATTACCTTAACAGAAAAGAATTCTTCTTACGATGTGATGAAGAAATTAAAGAGAAGGTCGTTGCAGAAATGGCTGATTTGACAGACAGAGAGTAGTGATAACAAAAGCGGTGGCAAGTTTCAGCGAGAAAATAAAAGATATGTCATCGGATGATTCTGGTGGATTGATTTATATAGTAACGATTTATAGAGGTTCCTTGGGGATGAAATCTTGATATACTGTTTCTCGGTACTGACCACGGTGGTAGTGCATATGCATACATTTGGACTAGCTGTTCCGGCTGGTGTTCCGAGGCTGGTGGCGATGACAAAAATTGTCTATTTATGATGCTTGTGCACACATGACAATGGAGATGACAGAAAGCATTAGTGACATTGAACAAACAACAAACACCTCTTGTGCATCATCAAAATTGGAAACAAAAAATGAGATAGGAGTACAGAATAAGACCTTTCCGGTATAAACAAACAACTTGAGTCGTTTGCAAAGATGAAGAGAAATCTTACCAGGTGATCCCCTAGGATCTCACTCGTCGTTAGAAACGGATGCTTCCATCTTGCTATAGGCAGGGATAAATATTTCGAGTGAATCTGGTGGACTTTAGGGCGTTGGTTCACCGTCGGAGGGTTTTCTTAGGCGTAGTGTAGTGGAGAGTAAACATTCAAGGGACGCCAAATGGGCTCCGGATCCTCGAGGAATGAGAACTTTGCTGTTTAGTCCACTAAATTCGACCCGGGTTAATGGCTAATTCGGCGGGAGAAGTTATTTACTCGTTAGTCCAACAAAGGTTTGAAAAGAGTAATATTACTCGGCTAACCCTAACATATAATATTATGTAAAACCCTCTTTTATGCTCTCCTAGCTTCACTACATACCAATATGTGTTATGTTACGTAATGATACTACATATGTTACTACATATTATACTGTTATGTATTGATACTACATACCAATATGTAATATGTTATGTATTGATAATACATATGTTAGTACATATTAATATGTATTGATACTACATACTACATATGTTACTACATATTAATATGTATTGATACTACATATGTTACTACATACATATGTATTGATACTGTTAAGTATTGATACAATACTAATATGATACTACATATGTTATGTATTGATACTAATTAGATCTGGAAGGGTGTTTTAGGCATTTAGAAAACACACTTAATAATCTCCACAAAGTTTTCGGACCAACGAGTAAATAATCTGGTCCAAAAACATGTTTTTGGACTAGCGAGTAAATTAGTTTCACGGGTGGACTAGCCATTAACTGGGTCATGAAAAACTGGATTAAACAGTAATTCCTACGCGAGGAATTTCCTGTTCCCTTATGCCCGCCGCTAATAAACCGCCACATGTTTTTCTTTTGATTTGACTATCTTACGTCGTTAGATTTGATAGTACTAACAGGGTAGTCAATTGGGATTTCTGGAGATATCGAGAGAATTTTTTTGCAAGAAATTTGGTGAGACTCTCAATGAGTTTATTGATTTTGGGGACTGGGATTTTTAGGAAATCTCAGTGAGTCACTGAGACAAAAAAATATATAGAAATTTTACTTCACATATATTAAATAAGAAGGAAAACAATTCAAAAATCATCTTAATAATTCAATAATTTAATTAAAAAAAACAAGAATATAAATAATGAAAAATTACAATCCTGTGTTTGTCTAATAGAAATTGTGACTATTTTGTCAACCGAAAAATTAAACCAAATTGAACACAAACATGATGTGTAGGTTGAAATTGTGACTATTTTGAGACATAACATTAGTTGTTTTTATTTATTTGCATGGACTTCATTATAACTCTGGTGATTGAAAGCCAGGGTTCTATAATGGATTGGTCTCATCCACTTTTTTTTTTTTTTTTTTTTTTTTTTTTTTTTTGATTTCTCTTCTTTTTCTTTTTCTTTCCTTCTCGCATTTGATTCACGCTGTTTTTGCTATTCCTTTAGGCTTTTTCTCCCTTTCTCGACCTAGGGTTTTGCTTTTCTTTTAAGGGTTTGTGAAGTTTTTTCGATCATGTCTACATCAACACGCTCTTCTGCTAATCGTTCCTCCCAGAAACCCCTCCATCACCTCAGTTACCTCCTCATTCTCCTCAGTTGCGTCAGAATACACCTTCATCTCTTCCCACAGACGATGTTGTTTCGCAGAATGGGTACTATCATTGCCCTTTCAAAAAAATTGACGGCTGCCATGATGGAGTGAATGGCATAGGTTATGCCAGGGGTTTTATTCTTCGACATTTGCAGGATAGACACTTTTTCTCGGAGGATAACAAGGTCAGTTGCAGAGCCTTTATCACCAACGACCTGCAAGTTTTATGCGCTTGGGAAAGATTGCTCCAAAAGCTGCGTATGTGGTTGTGCAGCCATTGCATGAACCTGCATGCTTGGAGGTCCTCTTGTAAAGGTCTGGAAGGAATTCATTGCAACACTATTGTTGGTCCTTTCAACGGTATCTCAGCACATTTCCTCATACATGGAGTGGACAGGCCACCCATTGCAGACTCACCTGTTTTGATCGAGCCAGTTGATGGGTGGATGCTTTCACAACAAGGCGCGATGATAATGCTTTGTTAAATGAGGCTTTTTATCTTTCTCCTGATTTGCTTAATGTTGTTTTTCAACGGCAGTTTGCCACGGTTTCCAGCATTCCACACCAGTGCAGGTTAAGTTTTTCTCGAACTTTGAAGGGTTGCCTGGATAATGTGCTTTGTAAACCAACATAATTGACTGCTTGGATTCGTTTACTTCTCCATCCCATTTGCACACTGACGTGTTATGGGCCCAAACGCTCAGCTGAAGAGAGGTCGAATAACAGAAAGCGACTTCAGGTCGCTGCCATTCAACAAGCTCTACTGGCTTGGAAAGAACCTACGGGTTGTTACACGCTGATCTTCAAGCTGCTCCACTTGCCAAGACAACAACATTCTACCAAACAGGTGTTGATGATGGTTTTCAGTTCAGGGCTAAAATTATAAAACCCTGTATTTAATGTTCCGTCATTCTGCAAAGAGACAGAGCCATTTAAAAGTGACGAGAGCTTAAGCCTCTTTGCTTACAATATGTATTGAGCAATTCAGTATATTTATATATAAAATTTATTTAGAATGGTGCATGTAGCAACAATCCCAGACATTCTATAAATTTTATTAATCTCTCGCCTGCATTACTCATTAATGCATGGCTTATTGAGTATTTTTCCTATGCTATGTTCCCCGACTGAACCCTTAATATTGATATGACATGACAATTAGTGTTCACTCGCAGCTGAGTAGCATGAATTTCCCGAAATATCAAGATTAAGGTCTGCATGAAAATACTCAGTCAGAAGACGCGCTGACTGCTCTCTGATAATAAAATAAAGAATTTTGTGTCAACACACAGAATCCACCAAATTTGATCAATTTTGTGACAAGCTTGCAAAATTCAAGTTTTAACCTAATTAATTTGCAAAAATTAGGTTTTTTGCGCCCTGCGCAATATCTCGAACCCTATTGGTCGAAACTAAAGCTAGGCAAGCTAGGAAATTAATCCTCCATGGACTAGTAGGAGCAAAATCCTACCAAAAAGAAGAAAACAAGAAGTAAAGAGGAACCGCGGAAAGAAAGAAAAGCAGCAGCAAAGGTAGGCGTTGCCACGCCACTCGACCGGCCGACCTACTCCAGCAGGCGCCGCTCGTGGCCGGTTGGCCACACTCCATGTTGCCGCTTGTCGACCCCCTTTCCCATCGACCAAACAGATCGCTTTAAGTGCTCCACACGCACTTTTAAATAAAGCTGAAGTTGGCTGGTCTATACACCTAATTCCTTAAGGAATTTAATATAGGCTTCCCATGTCAGTCTTAAAACGATCATGGCCGTACGTTTTGGCCAGTCGATTTATCAAACCTAGTCGCCTCCTAACATGGTCGGACAAGCGCCATCATGTACACCGGCGGGCCTACTAATGCCTAAGCCGATCGGCATCTCCCCGACTCGCAAATGGAGCCACTAAATATTTGCC
The DNA here is from genome assembly GCA_023531105.1 of Papaver atlanticum. Lineage (NCBI taxonomy): Eukaryota > Viridiplantae > Streptophyta > Magnoliopsida > Ranunculales > Papaveraceae > Papaver > Papaver atlanticum. Next base: position 2,649,117 of record JAJJMB010002020.1, read on the forward strand.
AAAATAGTTGGCCGCACGGGTTACAAAACCCTAATTTCTATTAAGCGGCGTTATATTACTGCCGCAAAACGATCTTGGCCGCCCAACTTCGCCAGCCGAATTGACGGCGGCCTATATTCAATCTCAATCAACGGGAAAGGTGCGGATATGTTCACCAGCGTCTCGGCTATTGTGCTGGTCGGTCGAACAACTCCCAGCGTGCGGCTAACACCAAAAACCGTTATCCCAAAATAGGTTGGCCACACGGCCTTTTTTAAAACCTAAATAAATCAACGACAGCCATTAACTACCGCAAATCATCTCAACCGCCCAACTTCGCCAGACGAATCGGCCGGCCAAACTCATATTCTAAGCGTTCAACAAAATGTCACCGTGACCATTGGCCGCTCCTCTTCCATAAGGAACAATCGGCCGCGCCGCGGTCTACCCATGTGGCTCCTAAACGGTTGCCCGAAGATGGATGGCCGCGCTTCTTATAAGAGTCTTAAATAAATTAGCGGCAGCCAATAACTGTCGCAAATCATCTCAGCCATCCAGTTTGGCTAGCCAATTTAACCAGTCTAAATTTAACTTAGACCGACCAATAGGAGGTCAAAATGGCTACCATCCATCACTCTCCTATAGGGATTGACCGACCTGCCTTTGGCATGCATAAATAGCTCCCAGCAGTTCCCTGAAAGTGGTAGGTCACGCTCCTTTTAAGACGCTAGGTTCTGCGACCAACCAAGACAGGCTCTATACAATGATGTTTCACATGCATCGATTATTTTGAGCTTCTTGCTTAAAAGCGATGCTTTACATGCATCGAGTACACACAATATTTTATGAGTATCGGTTTCACAAATAACTTAGTTATTTAACATAATAGCGCCACATGCTATTCTTTGCGGCAAGATGCATGACTTGGCTCGCCACACATGGTCACCCGCCACCTAGCTTGCGCGTGATTGGTTAAAATAACTAGGTCTTGCAAATAAGACCTATTCAGCAGCCTACTGCATATTTTCCACGAAAATACTCGAGAATCAAACATGTCACAAATTGGGGGATGTTCATCAGGGTATTGGTCTGGCGGTTATAGCGTGCGGCGTGCAACACGCTCATTATGAGAAAGTGTTAGGAAAACGGGTAGTTAGTGGTAGCAGAGAAGTAGTGGATGCAAACTGACCTGTCTCCCCTCATAGTAGGAATGTGGTTTTCAACAACCCCACTTCTCTATCACTCCACTATTTCCACTTCCAGTGAGATCAGGGTGCGTTCAAATATGACTTGTATAAATAGGTTTCAAACTATTTCAACCAACGACAGGAGTTTTGGTTATAAACACAGTATCCATAAAAACACCAAGAACTGAAGCTTACATTCCGCAATCCAGTTCCATATTCTGATACAAGTCATAAAATATCCACACCTTCAGAGTTAACCATTCTGATCTCAACACCTTCTTCGTTTCCCTCCCTAAGATCAACCATCCTCCTTCATTTTGTGACCGAAGCAAGACTGGAACGACCATTTCTTGGTTTAAGCCAGGATTGTACAGATTGATCTCTCGAATCTAAAGTACTCTCGTGCAATGCATTTGTTTAGGGTTCATATTCGTTTCTCACCAACACACCCAAATTTACCAAAACCAACGGAATCAGTTTTTACCCCAAAACAACAGGACAACAAAAAGAAGCCGGAAGTTGCCAACTTAAGTGCTTGCCGGAAGAAGATTGGACATGGGCATTATGCAGCTGCCATTCGTGTTTTGTATTCGAACGGTGATTCCCCTCGCATTGAGGATATGTTGACTGAATTACAATCTAAGCATCCAGCAGCTCCCCCACCTTCCATTCCGGAGGAAGACTTTAGTTGTGATCCAGTCACGGTTGATTCAAGGGCTGTCTTTGGTGCCATCAAGAGTTTCCCCAGAGGAACTTCTTTTGATCGTGATGGTTTGCGTGCACGCCATCTAGTCGACGCGTTGAGTGGTGCAGTAGCGGCAGTTGTGGATGAGTTATTGGATGCGATTACAGGGGTGGTCAACCTTTGGTTGGCAGGCAAATGTCCTAAGGTTTTAGGAGATCTCATTGCTAGTGCACCTCATACGCCTCTACTCAAACCCGGAAGTGGGCTTAGGCCTATTAAGGTCGGTACTATCTGGCGTTGAAAAAGCGAGGGTCTAACAACCACACTCAATATTTCGCTTAGGCAATCTGTATGGACAAACTCCAATATAATTTCCAAGAGAATCAACTAGACATTCAGACTCAATCAATGGAAGTATATCCAAGAGTTCTATATCTATTTCTAAATGTAATCAGCAAATCAAACAGATAGAATCCGTGAGCCTGATTATTATGAGAAACAACTTGAACAGTACCAAAGACCAATGTTAAAGTGTCAATCAATTTATATCAACAACCAAAGGTTGGATTATCTAATTGATTGAACTACGCACAACCTGTGATATTTCAATTATATAAACAAATATAATGCGGAAAAGAAATAACACAAACACCAGAAATTTTGTTAACGAGGAAACCGTAAATACAGAAAAACCCCGGGACCTAGTCAAGATTTGAACACCACACTGTATTAAGCCTCTACAGACACTAGCCTATTGCAAGTTAACTTCGTACTGGAATGTAGTTGAGCCCTAACCAATCTCACACTGATCAAGGTACAGTCGTGTTCCTTACGCCTCTCAATCCCAACAGGACTCTACGCACTTGATTCCCTTAACTGATCTCACCCACAACTAAGAGTTGCTATGACCCAAAGTCGAAGAGTTGATAAACAAATCTGTCTGACACATAAAAGTCTATTGAATAGATAAATCTGTCTCCCACAGAAATACCTATGAGTTTTGTTCTGTCTTTTGATAAATCAAGGTGAACAAGAACCAATTGATATACCGGACTTATAACAGCCTAGTAATATCAATCACCTCACAATAATCTTAATTGTATGGTAGCGAAATAAGATATTGTGGAATCACAAACGATGAGACGAAGATGTTTGTAACTAGTTTTTATCTTTCCTATCGGAGATTAAATCTCGAGCAAATCTTAGAGAATATAGTACTCAATACCATAGAACAAAGCAAGATCAGAACACACAACTACAGAGAAAATAGTTGGGTCTGGCTTCACAATCCCAACGAAGTCTTTAAGTCGTTAACCGATAATGGTTTTAGGAAAAACCTAGGTTAAAGGAGAATCGACTCTAGTCGCAACTAGTATCACACATGAGGTGTGGGGATTAGGTTTCCCAGTTGCTAGAGTTCTCCCTTATATAGTCTTCAAATCAAGGTTTGCAATTAATGTTACCATGGTAACAAAGCATTCACTATTCACTGTTAGATGAAAACCTGATTAGACTCAAGCTAATATCTTTCAACCATTAGATCGAACTTAGCTTGTTATACACAAATGAAAAGTGACTTCGTTTAGATATGGGTATCCGTACCTAAATGTGTACACTTGGTTGGCTCAACAATAGTTAACCGAAGTTATCCATATGAACACTTTCATATCAACCTTGTTCATCTTAACACAACTAGTTCAAATGACTCAAATGAAACTAGTTATAGAGTTGTTCAATTTTTTATATTCTCATAAAAGTATTCAAGACACAATTGAAGCAAAATCTATTTTGATTCACTCGAATCAATTCATGAACATTATAGCCACGACTTGCAAAAGATTGCATTTTTTATTTATAAATGCACTAGTTCTTGAACAAACCGATTTTAGAACATAACCCACTCAAGTATGCAAACGGGTACGCATACCTAAGTAGCCGGACTTGGTCTGGGTTCGCCAGTATGCGAACGGGTACGCACATTGTCGTACAAGACCAACCTCGGTTGAATTCCCGGACTTGAACTGTTACGTCAGTAAGCATACGGGTATGTATACTAAGTTCCCGGACTTCAACTATCAAACCAGTACGCATACGGGTATGCATACTATGGTTCCCGGACTTGGAATAACTTGCAACAGTTAGCATACAAGTACGCATACTATGTTATATCCAATCATGGTTAATTGTTCTAAACTCCCATTTCAATCACTTAAATATTCTTAGAGGACGAAAATAGCTGTCTCACACAAACTATTAGCTTCAAAGCAATTTTCAAGGGATCAAATGATCAATACGAAACATTCCGAGTCTACACCAAATGACTATCTCACACAAATCATATAAGATGTTACCAGGAGATTTTCAAATGATCATCTTTTGACTTTTGTCAATAATATAAGATAAACTTGGTTAAAGTGAAAGCTTACCAACACATGTTTCGAGAAATATGTAAGTGAGTTAAACTCAGCTCGAAATATCAAATGTGTATAATTGAAGTCTAAATAGCTATACGACTTTTGTCTTAAATATGAGATAGAGTAGAAATAGACTTTTGAGTGATAAATGAGTTCAAGTCTCCACATACCGTTTGTTGATGAAGTTCTACAAGATCCCCTTAGTAGTTCTTCCTATTCAATCGATGAACGCCGTGAAGTCTAAATCTCAACTACACATTCTATCCTAATCCGACACTTATCTATAAGTAGACTAGAAATCAAGACTTATAGTTTTGGCAACTAAACTTCACAAACAAGCTTGAGATAGAAACGATTGCGAGTTCGACCGAGCAGTGCTCTAACAATCTCCCCCTTTGTCAATTTTAGTGACAAAATTATCAATACATATGGATTACTAAATAAATAACTTTGTAGCTTCTCTTCCAAATGCTTGATTTCCTTGGTTCTTCAACATTACTCGAAATCTTCGTCACTTCCAAGTACTCCAGTGATTCTGAACGTGTTCAACTCAGCATCATAGTTGTTGAAGATCCGTAGCTATAACAATATATAAAAACATAATGTTTTCGTATTGTTATACAATGTCACAGTATTATTACACAACATCAAAGTCCAATTGCATCACAACTTTGACAACAATACTATGGTGATATGTATCACTCCCCCTTAGTCAATACTTCATCTCACAATGAAAACCACTCCCTCTCACATAATGATCCGTAAACCATATGTATTTGTAGTGTGAACTGATAAGCACGTAAGTGTGACGCATTTTCACCCATAACTACATTATCTAGGACTCATTTTATTTATAATAAAGCTGTTTTAAGTCTTTTATAGGGAATAAGCTCTTGCGGCAAAATTGGCTTGAAAAGTGGTGTTTTACACCCCATGATAGAGTACAAAAATCACCCCAGAAATGCACCGGAAGCACCCCAAAAATGTGTCGGAGGAACCCTGGAAAAATTACTATCTACGCCCAAAAATTACTATTTGCACCCCATAAGACAAGTGCTAAAGGGACACCCGTGCAGGATTAGGGGGAGGACATCTTCTTCTCAAATTCAAAAAAATGAATTTTGGCGGGAAAATATTTTCATTAACAGCAGAATTTCGATCGGATGTTTGGACGTGATTTAGTGAGATTCAATCCCTGAAACTTAGTGGGTAGACGTGATATGACTATAGAAAGCTGGTATGGGTGTTGTTTCCGATCAAATTTGGCTTAATAACGTGTTTCAATCCAAAACAGTGGACACAAGTTTTCACGGGTTCAAGTGAATTTGACACGAGTTTGAGGCGTGTAATGCATGAGTTTCGAGTGTGTTGCACTACAGAGATGCGTGAAGAAGATAAATAAGGAAGGTTGACAGCTGAGAACGCGTGGAAGATCAAAAAATGGAAATTTTTGCCGTGGAGAATAATATTGATAAATGAAGATTATTTGGGAGATATGACCGGATTAAAGGAGGATTAGGAGATAAATAGATTGCTCCAGGTACAAGGAAGGGGTGTCGAGAGTTTGGGGACTTTAGGAGGGCTGAGGAGTGAGAAATCAAGACGAACAGCAAGCTTCCTGCTGTTGTTTTCTGCTGGTGCAGGGAAGAAGAACACGAAGAACATAAGACCCCAAAGAACAGTCGTAACTGCTACAGTGGACGCGACAGTACGAGGACAGTCTTATATGCTACAGTAACAACAACACTTTACAATTATCGTTCTTTGTAACAAAGGTTTGTAACAAATATAATTGTTACAAAACCCGATTTTCACCAATTTTTCTCCTTTTCATCAATTATAAAACACTTTTGAGCATTAATAAAGATGAATTTTGAGCGTGTCTATAATATGAGGAGCTAAACCCCAACACTGGGATGACGGAGGAGGCCGAACTTCATACATGGGTAAATTTATTATACTTTTTTTTTTATGACTTTTGCACTAATATTAATTGAAATATGATTTGATTTAATTAGTTGTCATTTTATTAGATGGGTCATGCTTAGCTTAGGTGATTTGATGTCCCATGCTTAACATTTACATCTAATGTTTTGAGAATCTACCTTGGCAAAAATAGAGTCCATGTTTATATTTCTTGAGCTAAAATTGTTGAGAATAAATAAGTGAACCTTATGTTATGAGGATCGGCTAAATCCTTAGTCCCAGTACCTCTTGCACCATTTGTAATATTATTGTATATTTTTATTAAATTTAAAAACTCGAATCTTCACAAGTCTTAGAGTTCGAATCATTTTTACTACAACTTCAAAATCACATCATGAACTACACAATAATTCTCTCCCTTTTTGTCAATATAAATTGGCAAAGGTACGAAAACTAGCGGGATCATAATGAAATTCTCATAGAGATACTTCATGACTAAAATAGAACATATCAAATTTGTTTCGATGATTTCACATAGTCGAAACTTACTGTATTCATCAAGGAGTTTATAAAGATACAAGATAACTCCTACAATATTCCACAGCCGCACTCCCCACAAAGATTTCGCAATTAAGCACAAGTTCAATTAAGAACTCTCCCCCATAAAATGTCATTCCCGAAAGAACAACAAGAGCGTCCTTACTTTTACAAGAAAAGAAGGATTTCTTTGGACATTAACAAATTACATGAAACATGAATTTGTATCCAAAAAACTCAATTAAATTAACCACAAGAGAACCCATGATTAATTTAATCGGAAATGCTCAACATAAGAGAACTTACGGAGCCGCACAATACTTTCACATAGAAGTGGATCAGGGAAAGATCAATACTGCGAAAGATTCAAAGATTCATTCTATTTTTCATCAATATTTGCATAAAGACATATAATAGACTTAATCTTTGTTATCAAAAGTTCATCCTATCTGCCATCAATATTTGCATAATGACATAATAGGCTTAACTTTTGACATATATGGGACAATCATAGTTCACGGACGCAAACACACATATCCCATAATTTTTTTTGCAATACATAAAACCAATAAAGATTAATACTGCAAAATCATCTTCCAAATAAACTTTAGAATTTAAATAAATAAATCTAAAAACATTGCAAGATGAAAATCGTTGGCAATAGCCATGTGTACTCACAATAATTGATATTCCAAACCCTAATTATCCTTCTTAAAACACAAGAATAAATTCTCATAAGAAGTTACCTAGACATCATAGAGCTTTCTCAAAGCATCTACTGAGAATTCCTTCTCATTATTGAAAAACCCATTATGGGATCGTTCAATTCCTCCAAATCTTCAGAAATATCAGTTAACTCACTAAGTTTTCTTTTTAGTCCACACAAGGTGTTCTTTGTTAGAGACAACATATGTTCATAGTGAGCTATCTTTTCTAAAGAGAAAATGATTTGAGATGTTAAATCATTTCTTTTGTTGATGAAATCCTTCACCATACCCTTAAGTTATAATCAAAATGACAAATAGACAAAAGGCAGTTAGAGGAAGAACCTTCTTCATCATTTGTAGATCTCTCTTTCTTCTTCCTTGAGGATTTGATTCCTTCACAAAGATACGCATTGAGTGCTTCAACTGCATCCCTTTTTGTGGTACCTCTAGTTATAAGAGCCATGAAACTGTATCTTTCAAAGATAAAAGGAGTGAAGGGCATTTTGATCACAAATGATTATAAATAGACCATTGGACAACCAAACCCTACAAGAACTTTGAAAAAGTCTTTTACGGTTCATGATCCATTATCTATTTTAACTAAGTAGATATTTTCTTAACATAAAAAATAAGAAATTAAGATTTATACAAAACTTGAGCAACCTTGATGCAATCCTCATTTTCTCAAGTTAAAGATGAGGATGCGGACATCATTAGTATTAGATAGTGACGGAATGAGCAGAATGCTCACATCTTTTATCAGATAATGACTTATCAAGGTTTGTTGTATAAACAGACTTCTTACCTTGTCTGAATCTGGTTCTCTTAGATTTTTTCTTGTCTTCAGGAGTACCCTGTTGATTACCCAAGGCCAGATTCATTCTTTGCATGTCATTTTGAAGTTTGGCAATCCTTTTGTTGTTCCTCTTGAATTTCCAACACTTATTTTGGACATAATTTGCATTTCCACAAAACGAACAAATCAAAAAAGATTTATTGTCCTGCTTATTTGCCTCCTGTTTATCACAACACTCATCATCAATTATTCCAAAACCGGATGGAACAAAGGAGTTGTTTGTGCTCACAGTTTTTCTTTTGAACCCTAAACCATTTGTGTTTCCAAAAGACTTTTGACCGAATAACATTGCTGAGATCTTGTCAGAACTTCCAGACAACCTTTGCAGGTCACATTTAAGAGTATTAATCTCTTTTTATTTTAGAGATAGGCTTCTTGTAAATTCATTATTAAGACAATCTATCTCAAGATTTTTCACCTGAAGCGATGATTCAAGTTTCTCCAACGAAGTCTTTAGTTGAAGATTTTCTCGGTGAATTTCTTCACTTTTATCTAAGAATTCAAAAATCTCTGTGTCAGACACATACTATGAATCAGAATCTGAGTAGGTAGAAGTTTCTGCTACGGGAGCTGAAAATTCATTGCAAGCATCGGAAGAATGCAAGATATTGACAAACGGAGATGAATTCTCTTGTATTGAATCATCTGAAGCATTGATCAGAGAAAGACGTTTCTCACATGTTTTGCTTCTTTTTACTATATCCTTGATCTTTTGTGTAATCAGTGATTTATCAAAATCAACATGATTAAAACAACATTCATCAGCCCAAGACAAGTTAGAAGACTCGCTTGTGTTGGTCACAGCATTGAATGCAGATGTTCTGATCAAGATCAATATTTTTTAACTTTCCAACAAGAGTATTTCTTGAAAATGTATCAAGGTTATTTCCTTCAATGATGGCATGTTTCTTAGAATCGTATTTGGCTGGCAACGACCCGAGAATTTTCATCACAATGTCCTTTTCAGGAATAGTCTTACCTAATGCAAAAGATGCATTAACAATTCCAGACACTTTGTGATTAAACTCATCAAATGAATCTTCGTCAGCCATACGAAGGTTTTCCCAATCAGAATTTAGGTTTTCAAGCCTAGCTTCCTTTTCAGAGGTATTCCCTTCGAATACAGTTTCTAAGATATCCCACGCATCTTTAGACGGAGTGTATGTAGTCACATGGTGCTGAAGATCTGGGGTAATGGCATGGATGATAGCATTTAAACCGTCAGAATTTTTCTTTGCAGCGAGAATCTCGTTAGGTTCATATCTACCAATATCCTTTGCAACAGAGACACTGTCTAATGTAACCATTGGAGGATTGTAGCCATTAACAACATAAACCCATGATTGCAAATCACGCGCTTGAAGAAAGGCACGCATAAAATTTTTCCACCATAAGTAATTTGAGCCATCGAAGACTGGTGGTATGTTTATAGAGATAAGACTTTTGTCCATAGAGTCAGATTGCTATAAACACAAACTTATAAGGTCTTAAACGTGTTTGCCTGCTCTGATACCAATTGAAAAAGCGAGGGTCTAATAACCACACCCATGGACAAACTCCAATATAATTTCCAAGAGAATCAATTAGACAGTCAAACTCAATCAATGGAAATATATCCAAGAGTTATATCTCTGTTTCTCAATGTAATCAGCAAATCAAACAGATAGAATCCGTGAACCCGATTATTTTGAGAAACAACTAGAACAGTACAAAAAACCAATGTTCAAGTGTCAATTAATTTATATCAACAACCAAAGGTTGGATTGTCTAATTGATTGAACTACACACAACCTGTGATATTTCAATTATATAAACAAATATAATGCGGAAAAGAAATAACACAGACACCAGAAATTTTTTTAACGAGGAAACCGCAAATGCAGAAAACCCCCAGGACCAAGTCCAGATTTGAACACCACACTGTATTAAGTCGCTACAGACACTAGCCTACTTCAAGTTAACTTCGGACTGGAATATAGTTGAGCCCTAACCAATCTCACACTGATCAAGGTACAATCGCGTTCCTTACGCCTCTGAATCCCAGCAGGACTCTGCGCACTTGATTCCCTTAGTTGATCTCACCCACAACTAAGAGTTGTTACGACCCAAAGTCGAAGACTTGGTAAACAAATCTGTCTCACACAGAAAAGTCTATTAATAGATAAATCTGTCTCCCACAGAAATACCTATGAGTTTTGTTCCGTATTTTGATAAATCAAGGTGAACATGAACCAATTGATACGCCGAACTTATATTCCAGAAGAACAGCCTAGTAATATCAATCACCTCACAATAATCTTAATCATATGGTAGCGAAACAAGATATCGTGGAATCACAAACGATGAGACGAAGATGTTTGTGACTACTTTTTATCTTACCTATCGGAAATTAAATCTCGAGCAAATATTAGAGAAGATAGTACTCAATACGATAGAACAAAGCAAGATCTGTACACGCAACTACAGATAAAATAGCTGGGTATGGATTCACAATCTAAATGAAGTCTTTAAGTCATTAACCTACAATGGTTTTAGGAAAAACCCAGGTTAAAGGAGAATCGATTCTAGTCGCAACTAGTATCACACAGGAGGTGTGGGGATTAGGTTTCCCAGTTGCTAGAGTTCTCCCTTAGTCTTCAAATCAGGGTTTGCAATTAATGTTACCTTGGTAAAAAAGCATTCATTATTCACTGATAGATGAAAACCTGATTAGACTCAAGCTAATATCTTTCAACTGTTAAATCGAACTTAGCTTGTTATACACAAATGAAAAGTGACTTCATTTAGGTATGGGTAACCGTACCAAAACATGTAGACTTGGTTGGCTCAACAATAGTTAACCGAAGTTAGCCATATGAAGACTTTCATATCAACCTTGTTCATCTTAACACAACTAGTTCAAATGACTCAAATGAAACTAGTTATAGAGTTGTTCAATTGTTTATATTCTCATAGAAGTATATATACACAATTGAAGCAAAATCGATTTTGATTCACTTGAATAAAATCATGAACATTATAGCCACAGTTTGCAAAAGATTGCATTCCTTATTTTATAAATGCATTAGTTCTTGAGCAAACCGATTTTAAAACATAACCCACTCAAGTATGCAAACGGGTAGCATAACTAAGTAGCCGGACTTGGTCTGGGTTCGCCAGTATGCGAACGGGTATGCATACTGTCGTACAAGACCAACCTCAGTTGAATTCCCGGACTTGAACTGTTACGCCGGTACGCATACAGGTATGCATACTAAGTTTCGGACTTCAACTATCAAACCAGTACGCATACGGGTATGCATATTATGGTTCCCGTACTTGGAATAACTTGCAACAGTTAGCATACAAGTATGCTATATCCAATCATGGTTATTTGTTCTAAACTACCATTTCAATCATTGAAACATTCTCGGAAGACAACAATAGCTGTCTCACACAAACTATTAGCTTCAAAGAAATTTTCAAGTGATCAAATGATCAATATGACACATTCCGAGTCTACACCAAATGACTGTCTTACACAAATCATATAAGATGTTACCAGGCGATTTTCACATGATCATCTTTTGACTTTCGTCAAGAATATAAGATGAACTTGGTTAAAGCGAAAGCTTACTAACACATATTTTGAGAAATATGTAAGCGAGTTAAACTCGGCTCGAAATATCAAATGTGTATAATTGAAGTCTATATAACTATATGACTTTCATCTCAAATAGGAGATAAAGTATAAATAGACTTTTGAGTGATAAATGAGTTCAAGTCTCCATATACCTTTTTTGATGAAGTTCCACAAGCTTCTCTTAGTAGTTCTTCATCTTCAATCGATGAACGTCGTGAAGTCTAAAGCTCAACTACACATTCTATCCTAATCCGAGACTTAGCTATAAGTAGACTAGAAATCTAGACTTATAGTTTTGGCAACTAAACTTGACAAACAAGCTTGAGATAGCAACACTTGCGAGTTCGACCGAGCAGTGCATTAACAGGCGTCGTTTGGTCTCTAAGGTGGCTGCCTTCTCCGTCGGTAAGGCCATGTCATATTACTTAAGGGATCATCAATTTGGGGTTAGTGTGCCGGTTGGGGGAGAAAATATACTTCACGCTGTAAATGGTTTGCTGAAGTTGAGTGGTCACTCGGATAAGATGTTAATGTTACTTATTGATTTTTCGAATGCGTTCAATATGGTGTGCAAGTCTCATCTCATTAGGTAGGTCCGGCTTCATCGTCCAGGTATTTCTCGTTGGGTTGAATTCTGTTATGCCAGGCCTACTAGAATTTACTATGACCATTATATTCCGTCTTCTGCGCTTGGTGTTCAGCAAGGTGATCCTCTTGGTCCCTTTTTGTTTGCTCTGACTCTTCACCCTCTAGTGAAGCCCATTGCTTCTCGTTATAAGATTGATTTGCACGCCTAGTACCTTGATGATGGCACTATCATCGGTGACACGCTGGAGGTCGCCAAAGACTTGAGTATTATAGAATCCGAAGGACCGAGTAGGGGCCTAGATCTCAATATCAAGAAAACTGAGGTTTTTTGGCCTATACTTGATCCACGAAGCATTGTTGAAGGTGTTTCCCCCAAGGATATTGGTAGGCCTAGCAAAGGAATTAAGCTTTTGGGTGGACCTGTGAGTCTGGATTTGAATTTCATGAGTGACATGGTGTTGAGTAGGGTGAACAAGACTATTCAGCTAATGTCTGCCATCAAAAAAACTTAAGGACCCTCAGAATGAGATGTTGTTACTCCGTAACTGCGTCGGTGTATCCAGATTATATTTTGCTATGCGCACCACCAATCCTGCATCTCCACAACATCCCACTGACCTCATTTTGTAGTGTACAGAGATACAACTACAAGAATTTATATGGATAATTAGCAGCAAGCTTCCTTCTCTCTGCAAGCAGAGCCTAACTTTCAATTGAAAGCAAAAACAATTTTCATTCATTGGTTCTTAGGGTGTACAATCATTAGTACTTAATACCCAATCGTTGAACTAAACATTGATGACCCTTATTACATCACCCTTAGAACACTGAACTCGAGGAAATGATTTTACTACAATTACCAAATAGTTCTTACACTACCCTTGCCAACGGCTCACAAGGATTGACTCAGTGAACTGGTTAGTAACTATAGTCATGGGTACATGACATTTCCTCTCTCTCTAAAGATCCTTGTCCTCAAGGATAAAGTCTAGAAACTGAGCCTGTATGTGAGAGGTGTCTTCCCACGTTGCGTCTTCTGTAGTAATATTGGTTACCTCGGAGTGTGGAACGAGTGCCCAACATAGCTACTGGTTCCACTACAAAGTGACCATTACCATCCACTACTGGCAAGTGAGGCATAGTAGAAGCTTTGAGTCCAATGTGCTTCTTAAGTTGGGACACATGAAAGATAGGGTGAATTCTGGACCCTACTGGCAACTGTAATTTGTAATCCACTGAGCCAATTTGTTTAAGCAATGCAAATGGACCAAGGTATTTGGCATAGAGCTTGAGATTCTTTCTGATAGCCATTGAAGATTGTCGGTATGGTTGTAGTTTCAGAAAGACCATATCTCCCCCTGCAAATTCTCCGTCCAAGCGTTTCTTGTTAGAAAAAAAATCCATTTTGTCATGTGCCTTAAGTAGGTCCTCCTTTAAAAGATGCAACATAACATCTCTTTCCTTCAAATAAGTCTCAACAGAAGCAACTGAAGTTTTGGCAAGAATGGGAAAGATGAGATGATGATGCTGATAACCATACAAAGCTTGGAAAGGAGACATCTTAAGACTAGTATGATAGTTGGTGTTGAACCACCATTCAGCAAGACCAACCACTGAGTCCATTGCTTAGTATTAGAGCTAGTCATGCATCTGAGATATTGTTCCACACATGCATTTGTTCTCTCAGTTTGACCATATGTCTGAGGATGGTAGGCAGTAGAGAGCTTGAGAGTGGTGCCTAATGATTTGAACAAGGCCTGCCAATTTTTTTGTCTCTGTCACTGACTATGGAGCTAGGAAGGCCATGGAGCTTGAATATGTTGTTGATAAATTCCTTAGCCACTCACATAGCTGTGAAAGGGTGACTCAAGGGTAAGAAATGGCTGTACTTGGTAAGCCTATCAACAACCACTAAGATCACACTTTTGTTATTTGACATTGGAAGGCCTTCAATAAAATCCATGGAGATATCCTGACAAGCTTTCTTTGGAATGGGTAAAGGATGCAGAAGTCCACTATGGAAAGAATTACTTCCTTTGTTACACTGACACACTTCACAAGTAGCCACAAATTGAATAATATCATGCTTCATTTTGGGCCAAAAGAAATGTGACTTGGCCTTGCGATATGTACCTAGCATGCCTGAGTGCCCCCCAACTACAGAAGAGTGCAAGGATTTGAAGAATGGGGTGTATAACTTCATTAGCAAAACCTATGTAAAGCCTACCCTTGAACCTCAGTATACCCTGTGAATAAGAAAATTTGGACTGATGTGGAGAAATGAGTAATTCTGCAATCTGTTGTTGAGCTACAAAGTCACAATCGTAGCTAGAGATTATATCTTGTGTCCATTGAGGAATGCTCAAAGAAATGGCATTGCAATCTGCAGAGTGAGATGGTAGTCTTGACAATGCATCAGCAGTTATATTGTCCTGACCCTTCTTGTATTTGATGATGTAGTCAAATACCAGTAATTTGATGAGCCACTTTTGTTGCAGAGTAGTGGAGAGTCTTTGGTCCATCAGATATTTGAGACTCTAGTGGTCAGTACGGATAATAAATTGACTGTGGGATAAATAATATTCCATTTCTGCATAGCCATAACAATGGCCGAAAACTCCTTCTCATAAGTGGATAAGGCCAATGCTTTAGTACCCAAGGCTTTACTGTAAAAAGAATTTGGTCTGCCATCTTGCATAAGAACTGCTTCTCCTCATCTATCACAAGCATCAGTTTCTAGAGTGAACTGTTTTGAAAAATCAGGCAATGCCAACACTGGGGCATGTGTCATTGCAGTTTTAAGAGCAGTGAAAGCTTGATGTGCTGTGGGAGTTCAATGGAAGGCATCTTTCTTGAGCATGTCAGTGAGAGGTTTAGAGATAGTACCATAGTCTTTGACAAATCTTATATAATACCCTGTTAAGACCAGAAATCCTCTTAACTGTCTCAAGTTTGTTGGTAGTGGAAAAGTCTGCATAGCAGAAATTTTGTCAGGATCAACAACTAATCCATCAACAGTAATTAGGTGTCCCAAATAATCCAACTGAGATTGAGCAAAAACACATTTAGACATTTTGGCATACAAGGAATGCTGTCTGAGGAGAGAAAATATCTACTGCAAGTGAAGAACATGTTCCTCTAAGGAGTAGATGTAAACTAAGATATCATCAAAAAATACCAGAACAAATTTCCTTAGAAATGGTTGAAATATTTCATTCATGAGAGCCTGGAAGGTAGCAAGGGCATTGGTAAGACCAAATGGCATCACCCTAAACTCATAATGACCATGGTGAGTTCTAAAAGTTGTTTTATAGATGTCAGGGCCATAGACTCTTATTTGATGATAGCCAGATCTTAAATCTATCTTAGAAAAAATAACAACTCCTTTTAACTCACCGAACAACTCATCAATCAAAGGAATAGGAAACTTATCCTTAATAGTCAGTTCATTCAGCTTCCTATAATCCACACAAAACCTCCGTGTACCATTCTTTTTTCTCAGAAGAAGAATGTGAGAAGCAAAAAGGATATTATTATTTTGAATGAGTCTTGCAGATAACATCTCTTGAACCATTTGTTCCACTCCAGATTTATGAATGTAAGGGTATTTATAAGGTCTCTGAGAAGTGGGGGCAGAATTGGGCTTAAGTGGAATTTTATGGTCCAAAATTCTGGTTGGTGGAAGGCTAGTAGGTTCTGCAAAAATATCATAGAAGGTATCTAAAATTGTAGTAATAGGTGAAGGTACAGGGGTTGAAGAAGGAGTGGAGATAGCAAAAGACTGACCAATTAAAGTAGGAGTATTGCTTTTGATAAACTTTCTCAATGAAGAACCAGTAATAACACTTAGAGACGGTTTGGAAGAACTTCCCTGAAGAGTTATGTAGCTACCATGATGCATAAAAAACATCTTCAGTTGTGCAAAGTTGAATGTGACATCTCCCAATTGTTGTAATCAATCATCTCCCAAAACCATGTCATAACCTCCTAATGGAAGAATTCTCATGTTAGAAGAAAACTGATATCCTTGCATTTCCCATTGCAGATTATGACATGGGCCATACTAGTGATGCTATCACCATTTGCTACTGTAACTAGCATGTGTCCTGTTGGAGAAGCATGAATGCTGAGCATATCAACAATGCTTGAGTCGATGAAGCTGTGAGTACTGCCAGTGTCAACAAGGACCATGATAGGGTGCTTGTTCAGAGAACCTGAAATACGAATTGTATCATGAACAACATGTACTATTAATGCATGTAGAGAAATTTCAATAGTGGAATCACTAGTGGAAGGAGAAGCAACAGTGGTTTCCTCAGTAGACAGTGGTTCTTGTTCTTCTACCTCATCATCAGATATCAACATGAATAGTTGTCGAGTCTTGCACTTATGGCTCCGTCTATAAAATTCATCACAATTATAACATAATCCTTTGTCTTTCCTCACCTGCATCTAGGCATGAGTAAGTCTTTTAATTGGTGGTAATGAATTGTCTGGTGAAGTTTTTGTTGGATTGGTGGGGTGTGTCATAATTGGATGTGTTAATAAATTATTAGTTTTATTGTAAGTTGGTATAGAAGAAAAAAAAACGGCTTATTAGTTGAGGTTGGATGAGAAACAGATAATAGTGTGGGTACAAAAGGTCTAGAGAAAGATTTGAGAGGTTTTGGTTGATAATACATTGAAGCTTGTTGCATCCTTGCTAAGAAAAAAGCCTCAGATGTAGTTTCAGGTTTGAACATCTTCATAGTAGTGCGTATATCTTCTTTCAAACCACTAATAAAGCTGAGGGTATAAAAACTCTCTGGTAAAGAGGTATTGTTAGCAACCATAAAACCCTTGTAATGTTCCCACTTATCATAGTAATCCTCCACAGTAGTAGTTTAGGTGAGTTTATTAAAACTACCTACATAATCATTTTGTGCAATATCCTCAAATAGAATACATAAATCACGAATAAATTCATCCCACTGGATAGACGTTTTACCTTGTTGGTAGTTTAAGAACCAAGAATCTACCTTAGAATCAAAGTGGATATCAGCCATATCTACACGATCTTCATCAAGGAATTTGTGAAACAAAAAATACCGTTCACATTTAAGAGCCCATCCACGAGGATTAGTGCCATTAAATCTTGGAAAATCTACTTTAGGGGTACGAGAAAACTTACTGTGGGTGTTAGTAGACATAGTCTTGATGATCTGACGAAGATTATTGAAGGAATGAGCAGGATCAGACTGAGATTCACTGGATGAATTTGGATCTGGAGGTAAATTGGGATCTGGTTGCGGTTGATGATTGTTTTCTAGTAAACTGAGGATAAGGTTCAATTTGGAATCGACATCAGTTACGGAAGATTTCAATGAATTGATTTCTGTTTTGATTTCATCGATAAAAGTGGTTTTTTGAGTAACAGTAGCATTGAGTTCTTGAAGTTTTTCTTTGGTGTCCATGGTTACAGGTTCCTACATTACCTTGCCAACGACTCACAAGGACTGACTCAGTGAAATGGTTAGTAACTATAGTCATGGGTATATGACACATTTACTCAAGTATTCGAGACTTTTAATCACGAGAGATGAAGCTGGTTTTGGGCCTTTGCAACAAAGACTGGCTACTCTACCTATCAAAGATGGTTGCCTTGGTATATACACTATGGCAAACACTCGCACCTACTGTTATCTTGCTTCTCAGAGTCAGACTACTTCGGCGCGGAAGGCGATTCTTGGTGGATTATTCTCAACGGATAATGGTGTTTCATATCAGTTGGCTCTTCGAAAATTCATTCAGGTATGTGGTTTTCCTTATACTTATTGCGTCAATGACACTGCTCCCCTTTCTATGCACTCCTTGGAAGTCACTTATTTTGATGCAGTTAAGAAGCAAATCCATGTCCAATTTACATTATCTTCAAGAGACTCCATTCTGTGGCAATGTAACAGATCAAACATGCTCAAGATTACCTTCTGGTTGTCCCTATAAGTGGGTTAGATCAATGCATTGGGTCCCAGAAAGTTCAGAGCGGCAGTTTGCTATCGCCTTTGTATCCCTTT
This sequence comes from Papaver atlanticum, assembly GCA_023531105.1. NCBI lineage: Eukaryota > Viridiplantae > Streptophyta > Magnoliopsida > Ranunculales > Papaveraceae > Papaver > Papaver atlanticum. The sequence goes on from JAJJMB010002020.1 coordinate 2,667,671, forward strand.
GTTTGTTGAAGACTGGTTGTGCTCCTGTTGTAATAGACCTATGGACATTTTTGATGATCATGCGCTTCATTGGGCTAAGGACGTCGGACTTAAGTTTCGACATGACTTAGTTCGTGATGTAATTGCGGATATTTGTTACAAGGCTGGTGTACCTGCACGCAAAGAAGTTGCTTTGGGTTTTTTGTCAGATTTACGTCCAGCAGATATCCTTGTGCTCAACTAGGAAAACGGCCAAGACGTTTGTATGGATGTTACAGGTGTCTCACCCTTCACTGGCGATGGAGTTCGTGCTTTCATCCCAGGCCAGGCTATTTCGAAGGCAATTTTGCGCAAGCGTAATAAATACTTGAGTAAATGTGTTTCACATGGTTATGGTTTTGGCGTTTTAGCTTTCACTATTTTAGGGGAGCTTAGTTAAGATACCGTTTGTTTTTTCAAGCGTCTGAAGAATTGCTTAGTTAGCAATGATGCTGGTAGTGGTCTAGGTAGTTTTATTTTTCATAGATTGGGTGTTCCTATTCAAAAAGGGGTTGGTGCCCAGCTTGTTGCTCGGCTGCCAACTAAAAACTCTGTTGTGAAATTCTATTTACCAGTACTATTAAACAGATTGAAAACTATTTATCTTGTAACTTATTTGGTTTATTATTTTATTTATTTTTAAATGACCAAAAGTCTCTCCAAATATCACCTATTTTGGAGAGATTTTGTTTAAGCCTTTTATGGTCTCTATAAATCTCCCACAACCTTAAATCATTGATTTGAAAATCCAAATCCAATAGCAGAGATTTTGAAAATCCAAATCCAATAGCAGAGAATTCTAAAGACTTTCAGAAAGTCATTATCCTATAAAACTCTCGAAGATTTACAAAGACTCCCTATAGACTAACAAGAGATTTGGAACACGCAATTGGGGGATACTTATATTAATTGGGGGATAGAGGAAAAAGACAAAAACGGGATATAAATAGTAAATCAGAGTCACCCCTTATCCATGTATTTTAACTAATTCCTAATGTACCCCTCACTAATCATGTTTAGTGGTTAAATATAATTAGGTAAGTTAATAGATTAGTTTGATAATAATTAGAATAAATCATTATCATTGAATTTGTTGATGCAACAACATTAAATCAAGATATTTATGATCATGAAGGTTCCGGTAAAGAACCAACCCAGAAAAGTAAACAAGCTGAATATACAAGTGCTCCAATTAGTCATATATAGGTATTAATGTATTGAAATTTGATTATTTTTTTCATCGAATCCACCATTGTTGCGCCTGAAAAACTCAGTGCCTGCATGGTAAAAGTATGAATACCATGCCGGCAGGGACCAAATCGGCATGGTATTCATACTTTCACCATGCCGATACACAATATCCCCCAATTTTGAAATTGTAAGTACACTGCCGGCAGAGAAAGTTCATTATCGAGCATGCTGGTAGTAGTGCCGGCATGGTCGATTCCCAAGTGTACTGTGCCGATTTGAGGACAAAGACATACAGAAAATCTGTCTGAAATAGCAAGTATCGGCATGGTATTCATCCTGAAAAACCATGCCGGCACTAGATATCGGCACTGTATTCATCCTAAAAACCATGCCGGCACCAGATATCGACATGGTGTTCATCCTAAAAACCATGCCGACACTAGTATCGGCATGGTATTCATCCTGAAAAACCATGCCGGCACCAGATATCTGCATGGTATTCATCCTAAAAACCATGCCGGCACAAAAAATAGTAGGGTATTTGATGTGAGTTTTAATTGTAGTGAAAGTGGTGGTAATAGGATTCGATTCTCGAACTTGTGAAGGATTCTTTTAGACTCAAATTAACTAAAATAAAATTGTATCAAATTATAAAAGAACACACCAAGACTTTGGATTCCACCATTGACCAATTATTTGATAAATTCTAATCAATATTCATGCAATATTTTTCTTTAAGTTGACTCTAATATTTGCCTCTAATTTGGTTCTTGAAGTAATAATTGTAAGCACGAAGCATGAAACATCAAAAGTATTAAAACTAAGCATGTCCCATCAAAACACTTCACAACTACTCAATAAAAACCAATTTTTCTTTTAAATTCTATGCAAAAAATCATGTAAAATAATTGCAATAAATAATAAAAATAGAATTATACCACTTTTCATGGAACAATGGCTTCCTCCGTCGCCTCGGCTAAGGGGTTTAGCTCCTCATATTAATCTCTTGCTCAAAATACATCTTTGGTGTTCAAAAGTTGATTAAAAGAGTGAAAAGTTCTAAACAGCGGGTTTTGTAACTAATATAAGTGTTACAGAACCTATTTCTACCGAGAAACTGTTGCGACCAGAAGATAACTGTTGCAAAAATTGTTACAAAAGGTTTAAAGTTTGAAAGTTACGGTCACAGAATCTGCGACTTTCTTTTTCTGCTGTTTATGTTCTTCTTCTTCTCCGGCCACGGCTTGCACCAGCAGAAACGTGATTTCTTCCAATGGTTTTTCTAGCTTCTCTAAGGCTCTAAACTTCCCCTAACTTCTTCCTCTCCTTCCTAGGACCCTAACCAACCCTTTTATACATAGTAGAGCAAAGAAAATTCGAGAATAAACTTGGTTTTTTTCCTCCACAGCACGTTAAGTTATTTCTTTTTTTTCTTCTGTTTCACGTGCATTCGATTGTCCAAACTCCTCCCTTGATAGAAACAAGTCCTTAATAAGAGTTTCCTTCCTCTTCTTCACGTAAATTTCTAAAAAATAAACCAAGAAACTTCCCAAAAATAGAACGTGATATTTTAACCATTTTTCGCTTCCAATTCGAGTTCTAGCCACTTTGGATCCATTCCAACACCCTTACCTCGCCTGTTAGGTCCATAGGAACAAACCCAATCAAATTCAGCCCTTTAATCTCCCTAAAAATCGATCAAAAATTCATCCACAAAATCGTCTGTTTTCTGAAAATTTTCCCGCCAAATTTCTGTTTTTGAAAACGTGAAGAAATTTGTCCTCCCCCTATCCAGTCTCGGTCTGTGCTTATCAGCTGCTTGGAAATGGGTTACCCCTTATCCAAAATGAGAGTCCGAATAGCAAATGTCCTCCCAGGAGCCTTTAGCAACTTTTCGAGCCAATTTTCCCGCAAAAGCCTATTCCTCCAAAATACACCTACAAGGGATAAAATACCAAAATTAGTACAAAAATGGGTACTAACACTATACATAAAAGAGATAAAAATAGACACATAAATGCGTCTATCAGTATTCATCATGAACACAAGCCAGGAGTGGATTGAAACTGAAACTGAAAAGTTTCAGTTTATGATTCTAACCCAAACGAAGTTTTAAAACAACAACACTTTAAATATGATTGGGTATCATGTACCTTCTCAATGAAGCCATTTCTTTTTCTTCTTCTTCTTACTCAACAACAATTCAATTTAACATATCTTTAAGAACTTGTTAGGATTTGATTTTGATTTTTAGTTTTAAATTTTAATTTAGATGGAAGGGTATTTTAATATTTCCGCCCCCAAAAAACACCCCTTAGCGGACACTATTGGATGGGGTTAGTAATTCATATCCCCAATTAATATAAGTATCCCCCAATCGCGCGTTCTAAAACTAGAGGTTTACATAAAGAATATTTAACTTTTATTTACTGCATCATCCTCACATCAACGGGTTGCAGATGATCTTTTTATAAATATTGTTGTGTTATCTTATGTGGATTAAGACTTTTGCGTCACACACATTCCATTCGAAAAGATCTTAAAAATCTGAATTTTCGTGCTTGTAAAAAAATATTTATTTTTACTATTCTTTTTCTTTCTTCTTTGATCCGTGAAAAATGTGGTGCTGACAGTTTTATATTCAACTCACTAATGTTATCATTTATAATAACTTAACAGCCATATTCCAATGATATCTCTGTTTTTTTATTTTTATTTTGTATGTGTGTGGATGTTGTAAGTTGCTCTCGCGCTAATACTATTAGTTGCCGTGAGTGCATGTTGTTAATCGTCTTTTTATTTTTTATTTTTTGGGGCTGATAGCTAGCCATATGGGCAATTTACTAGGTATTAATACCGTACATCCAAATCTTAACCGACTAACCCCTGTAATAGTAGTATTTCTAATGAAAGTAGCCAAGGCTACTGCTAATGTAAATATTGCCCGTCTTATGTCTCTAACTCATATGGAGATTCATGACTCTGTTTTTATTTCTTAAAATGTCACTGAAAAAACCTGCTGCGCGCTTAGTCTTAGATAGCAGTAGGACTTGTAATGTAGGGAACGTCTATTTCTTGCTTCATGGTTTTTCTTTTTCGCTTAACAATGATGTTCCAAACTACAATCTATTTGAAAATGCTCATTGAAATTCTTCCCGTAAGATACTACATGTACCCCAAGACAATCGTGAACTGATCTCCAGTTAATATTTAGGATCATGTATTCTGACATATCATTCGACATATTGACAAGAGTTGTCCCGAATTTCCCATCGCCTTAGCTGGACACGGGAAGAACATTCGCACACTAACACTCCAACTACCACCGAACTCATCGTCACTAGATATAAATTATAAACATTGCTGCTTGAAAAGATCCATGCAATGGTTAAGTTGATGTAGGAATATATTTTTGAACGAAGGTCAAGGAAATTCGATATTTCATGGAAAGGGGCGGCCACAGTCCGAATCCTTAAAAAGGGGCAACTATGTACGAGTTAGACTCGGTTTGAGTCAGTGAGTTAACTCCTCCCCTTTATCTCTAGCCTACCCTCCCCTGTATCTCGTTTTTCTACTCACCAAACAGCGGCTCTAGTTCTTCAACTCTCTTTCTCGTCCTAATTCTTCCTAATCCAAAATCATCGCATGCTATCACCATTAAGATCATCGTCTTCTAATGAAATCATGTAGTGATTGTTTCTGTTTCTTATTTAGTTATTTTTTGCTTCCTTGATTTTGAATCAGTTTGCATCAGCATCTCGGTGATTTTAAGTGGGTTTGAAGACGATTTCGCTTAGAGATTCATGATGGTTTTTTACGGTTTTAACTATGGTTTGAATTAGAACCACATGAAAACCCTAAAAATCCATTGTAGAAAACCCTTAATTGAAAGATAAAAAGCTAAAAGTTTTGGGGGTTTTAATGTGTATCAATTTCTTTTCATCTGAACTTTCTCTTAAGTAAATTCTTTTCATCTCCTTTAGGCTAATTATGATTACATCCGTATTTGGTTGCATGACATTAATAATTTGATTTGCTCTAATGATTATTGCATGACAATAATAATTTGATTTGCTCCCGTGATTTTGATGAATATCAGTATAGGATTCATTCAGATGCTATTAGTTATAGATACTATTAATTTGATTCGTATTCTTGAACTCTATATGTGCTTGAGAGGAAAACAATGTTCAATTGATATTTTTCTCAGTCATAAGTTTGTGAACCTAGTCTTTAAAAGAATTGCTAGAACCAAACATACTTGCTTTCCAAATTTGATTGCTTCTGCTTACTATATCTAGCATCTAATATCAATTATAATATGAATATACATCACAATTGGTAATTCTTCTTGTATTTTCTTGTTTCGGCAGGCTTACGGGAGCCTGATCATCCGAGCTTGGTCGACTCTCTTACTTTGGAATAATGTAAGTGTAAACCAACAATGCACCCAGCAAATTGTTGCATGTGTATGATGTCACATGATTCTTTTGATACTGGTTGATACCTTTTCATATTTTTTTTGTTTCGTTATGGCATAAATTTCATGGGGAGGCAAAAAACACTTAGAGTACAAGGAAATCGGCAACATTAAAATATTAAAGTTGTTGTCAGTTGCAAATTTTTAAACTGCGTTGACTTGCTAGTTATTGGTTAAACTCATGAGAATTCATCATTGGCTCAAAGTCCCCAAGAAGCTTGCGTACATTTTCAAATTTTTGGAGGCGAAGCTCAGATTGTATAGGTAGTTGTTATTTATATGTTTGAGTTTTGGTGATTGATAATTTCTTTGTTGATCCATGGCTGCCTCTCCAGCTACATTTGCTAGCCTATTTAATTGAGTATGAAGTTTCGACTTATGAATACCTGCGGTCTTTGCTCTGTTGTTATCAGATTGTGCTAAAGCCACAAGAGAAGGTAATTGCAAAGCCTGGTAAGTTTTACTATGCCTTCTTTGCACCACCCCCCACCCCATATCACGTATCAAAGTCACAAATTAATTTTCATTGTCATTTAGGGATCAGCTTTCATTCTTCTCTTTTACGTCACTATCTTGGTTATTATTATTTCGATCAGACTCTAGCTTGTTTTCACTTGTAAACTATATGATCAACTTTGTCCAGTGAGTGTTGGTCATTGCTTCGCTGATGTTTGTTTTATCCTTCGTGTTTTTTGAGTCTCAAGACTCTTTAACCTGCTTATAATCGCTGCACTATAAGTAAACTTTCCCTTAGCACAGAAATGAGGTACTATCTGCTATGTTTTCTCTTAACATTTTCATTGTGCCACCGCTAGACATTACCTGGTAGATTTTACATCCACGTTATCTTTCCTTTGCTAAGTAGTACATTAGGGATTTAGAACCCCATAACATAGCGGAGATTCCATTACCTATCGGTTCAAGTTTTACATTTGAGATAATTTAGAATAGACTATACAAAATTTAATTTCACCGGTGTGGTTGTGCATGCTAATTTGACTTCCTTGGAAATTGCATCTTCTGTCAACCATGTCTTAAGTATCGTTGTACAAATATATTTGATCACTTAGCATGGAATCCAGCTTTAGATTTTTGGTACATAATATGCAGCCAAAAAAACAAACTTCACAGCCGTAATGAGCTCTTCTTATTCATCATGAAAATCAATGATTAATCCTTCTTTGTAACATAATCTATGTTGTTTTTGATCTGTTTCTTAAGGAATTCATGATTAAATTTTGTTCTTTTGATTGTTACAGAGGCTCCTTTGCGCTGGACTCCAAAGATCCCTCTGCTATTTTCTCCAAATGATGTGAGCGTCTACTGCTCCAAATAGGATTCCAAATTACATAAAATATTCCATCTATTAACATGTATGATCTTGTTTGTACTCAAATCAGGATTCCAAATTGTAGAAAACATTCAATTTGTTAACATGTCTAATCCCGTTTGTTCTCGTTGTGTTGCTCGTCTTTCAGACGGTCCTACAAAATAAATTGGGTAACTCTAATACATAGTCGTATAAATTTCAATGAGTACCTTATTTTTCATGGTACTATAATTTATGATGGGTAACTCTCTTTGAGGGTAATATGAATTTAACTAGGTACCCAAACCAGAGTAGTTAAGCTAACTCGACCAGGGAGGGTAGGTTAGAGATAAACGGTTTTAGTTAACTCACCGAGTCTAACTCGCACATAGTTGGCCCTTTTTAAGGATTCGGACTGTGGCCGCCCCTTTCCATGAAATATCGAATTTCTTTGACCTTCGCTCTATATTTTTTGCATTGACAATGTGAATGTTTTTGAGCTGAATTGCTGTTTGTGACTATGGATTAATTAGCTCTTTCAATCTCATCCCTCTTATCAGTCTAGCAGTAATCTGCCTGCTGGCCAAGTCGTCACAATCACAAAGAATGTAGACTACAATGCACAAGCAGGGTATGTTGGAAATTTGTAACATTCCAAAATCTTAGTGTTGTATGTTATTTTATTTTTTGAATTTCAGCATTTTCTAACAGGTTCAGCTCATCTAATGTTTAAGCATTTCTCATTTTAGGCACCACTTTCTGAACCATGTATTGAACTCGTAATAATTCTTACAAAACTTAGCACTTGGAAGAAACAATACAGTACAATTATGCAGTTCCGCAACTTAGCAAATGGCAATCTCATAAATGGACTTGAATAATAGACAGAGTTGGCACAACTGAGAAGAAGCAAAAAACAAGAGCTCACAAACATATGAGTGAAAGTCAATTTAGTTCATAGTGGTGAGTTCCATACCAACAACAACCACATTAAGGATCTCGAAATGATTAAGCCTTCATTATTTGTTAGTTTAGGAGAAATTAAATCTAAGAAATAAAACACAATTTGGTTCGATTAAGATCAAACTAAGAATCCATGCTTGATTATAATCCAGAGGTTTCTAGGGGGGAAAAGTACTGATCAATTAAAAGCTTATAACATCCAGTCCAGGATGCAGCACTGCTGTCTTCATTGAGGTGACACACTATCTCAAGCTATTTGCGCTGCTGCTTGTGCTGTTGCCTCTGCTGTTGTGGCTGCTGCTGCTGATGCCACTGTTGTTGTGTCTGCTGCTGCTGATGCCATTGTTGTTGCGTCTGCTGCTGCGGATGCCAATGTTGTTGTGTCTGCTGCTGCTGATGCCATTGTTGTTGTGTCTGCTGCTGATGCTGATGCCATTGTTGTTGTGTCGGCTGCTGCGGACGCCATTGTTGTTGTCGCTGCTGCTGCGGATGCCATTGTTGTTGTGGCTGTTGCTGATACTGCGCGGCAACTGGTGAATTAATCCGGTCACATCTGATAAGGGAGAGTTGCTCATCTGTGAGAAGATGTTGTCCATCAAAATCCCAGAAATCCGGATTGTTTTGATCCATATCTGGTAGCTCATTAAAAGTAAGCATTCGTTTGGTTTTCTTCTTTAAGTTCCATCTCCCAGCGTTCATTTTCCTCTTCTACACTTAGATTATTTCCAAACCATGGAAACGGATCGACGAATTGCATCTCCTGAGCATCACCATCAGTGGGTGAATCTGAATTTCCTGGTGATTTACTAGGATTCTTATATATTTTACACAAGCAAAAATCTGTAAACTGCACCAAATTAAAGAAACAAATCAAAATTTTGTACAAAAGAATCGGAAGAATAAATGACAACAACGAGGGTGACCGGCAATGTATATGAGGGTGTGTACTTACTGGCTTCACTGTATCGGATACAGATTCCATATTAGTGTCAGGAACTGCTGCAATTTCTGCAACATACTCATCCATTTTGACATCAGTAATGGTACTTTCTTTGGTCGATGAATCCTTATTGAATATACGGTAAAACAAAGTCTGTTTAGACCCAATTTTTCTTTTGTGTTCGTCTTGTATCGGTTTAGCTTTCCCAGAAGCTTTCCAGTGTCCCTCATGATTACCAGCATCACGTCTAGGTCGACCCCCTTTAGGATATTTTCGTTCTCTGGTAGTGAAGAAATACCATTCTGATCCATATACAGCATATTCCTTATACTTCTCTATCAATTATCAAGAAGAACAATAACATCGCCTTGTGAATAACATGGAATAAGATATATATAAAGAAGATGATGAAACTCATAAACAAAATAATATATCTACCTGTTAGGTCCGCATAAGTGAAATCACGAAGATTAACTTGTTGGATGTCATTAGATTCTAACTGTTGGCCTCTGATTTTTTTACAGAGGAAATTAGATATCAACTCTGCATCAGTTGGTTTAAATCTAAAACCAATTGGTCTTGATGATCCACTGCATTGAGTAGTACTAAAAAAAAGACAGAAATAAGAATCTGGTGACAAATTAAGAAAACAAAACAAAAGACAACAAGATTACAAGGCATTCATATCATCTTGTTTATACCTGCAAGTAAATTGATCAGCAGCTGGGCTGTTCTTTTCCGATGGAGATGAATCGGAGTTTGAGACAATATTTTGGTCACCCATCTTCCTCTTCTTCTTCTTACTTTAACATAATCATACAGTGAGAAAATCAAGAAAAATACAGTAGAAATTGTAAAATGAAAGATGATCAAGATTATTAGAGTAAAGAGAAACAAAAGGGTAAAGATTGATGAATGATTGTATAAAGAGGAAGAACCATGAATATGAAGAAATATTACCTTAACAGAGAAGAAATCTTCTTACGATGTGACGAAGAAATTAAAGAGAAGGTCGTTGCAGAAATGGCTGATTTGACAGACAGACAGTAGTGATAACAAAAGCGGTGGCAAGTTTCAGCGAGAAAATAAAAGATATGTCATCGGATGATTCTGGTGGATTGATTATATAGTGGTTCGTTTGGGAATAAATCTTCACATACCGGTTCTCCCAGTAGTGGTGGTGGATATTTGTCTACACACCAATCTAACCTTCTTTTTTTCGCGTATATGTATACATTTGGACTAGCTGTTCTGGCTGGTGTTCCGAGGCTGGTGGCGATGACAAAAATTCTCTATTTATGATGCTTGTGCACACATGACAATGGAGGAGAGTCGGGAGACGGAAAGCATTGGTGATATTGAACAAACAACAAACACCCCTTGTGCATCATCGAAATTGGAAGAGAACGAGATAGAACAACGGAATAAGACGTTCCCAATAGAATTAACCAAATCATAAACAAACAAAACTTAAAATCAGAAGCTAAATACACAATTGAGAAAAGCATCAGCTACGTTAGAAACAAAACCCCGTGTACTAAATTACAATAAAATTTCTCGTCTAAAAACAGATTAGCTTAGATGAGGAAACTCTACCAAACTATTCCAGGCCAAACTAAGGGGGAAAGGATATTAAGGAAAAAACCTTATATTTAAGGTAGCTACGGCCTACGAAAGTACTGTAGCTTTTCTTTTCCCCCTAATTCTTAAAAATCTTGTAATGGAGATAATCAACATAAAAGGTCTCTGAGAAAGAGAAAAGTTTTTCTTTTCTTTTCTTGTAACGCAGAAACGAAATAGGAATGCATTCAGGATGTATTCTTGTAATACGTAATGGAAGATTAGTTTAGTGAAAAAGAAAATGTGAAAGTTATTATTTTTAGCTACAAATCTTACGTTTTGGACTAGAGGTATAAGTCATCAGAGGGATCAAACTTTGGTTTCTCGGATATTTTTCCACACGCGAGGGTATATCTACATACCGAATGTACTATCTTTTTCCCACTGACTGTTAAGAAAGGAATGTCAAAATTTGAGATTACTGTAATTATGGTAAATGAACTAGATTTGTTAATCGTGCTGTTAGACCGAGCGCCACTTACTGTTGAAGTCAGGTAACTAGTCCATAAGTAACACAAAGAATATAGATAGAAGATCTTGCCTATGTGCAACTTACTCTTGAAATTTTTAATTTGACATATTAAGTTCTCCGCTGTTACATGGCTGGTATGGACATCGAATTGTTCTTGTTTAAGTGTAATAAGAACGATTAAATCCAATCTCTTGGATTCATAACTCGTGGTGATTATACCAGTAACCTGAGTTCGAAACTCGCCAGCACCAAATTTTTTACCTGTCAAAAAGAAGAAAAAATATTTAAGTCGTGGTGTTCTTTCGAAACCGGCTTTGCTTTCCACTAAAGTATGCAAATTCTGTTATGAGAACTTGTTTTCCGTTCAAACTTTAGGATCTAATTTAGTTACCAGTAACCTGAGTTCGAAACTCGCCAGCACCAAAAATTTTACCGGTCAAAAAAAAGAAGAAAAATTTAAGTCGTGGTGTTCTTTCGAAACCGGCTTTGCTTTCAACTAAAGTATGCAAATTCTGTTATGAGAACTTGTTTTCCGTTCAAACTTTAGGATCTAATTCAACTAGTTTTGTTGGATTTATGGGGTTCTAATTTCCTTTCCGATGATGCCCTCCACTTTACTTGGTTCTTAATAACCTCATGTTTTCCCTACTTTCGCCACTCACTGTTAGTTTAGTATCAAGTGCTGGCCACTTCTTGAGATTTGGACTATTTAAAGTATTTTCTTTAGTTGCAAACTAGTAAAGGTGGTCCTTATAAGCTTGAGCTTGTTTAATGGAAAGAAGAGACTGTTGTTTTCCTACGTATTAGAAGGAAAGTGAACAATTAAGTGAAACCAATCGGGATCAAATTTGTTTAAGCTCCAACTCATTTAATTGAGATTTGTAATCTTATTGTACTCAGTTCAGATGGTGGATTTCCATACACATACATGTTCGTTAATTCTTCATGCAATTAGGGGTTTGTGACAGCTTCTGATTTCTATTATTTAACAACTATGTGGTCCGATAGCCATAATTTTCAGTTGCAAGTGTGATTGGGGAGTAAATCCAATTTCATACGAGTGGATATTGTGGTCTAATAGCCATAATTTTCGTTTATTTTTGATGTTTGTTATGTTGTTCTCTTTTGTTCCCTTGCTATTAATATTAGAATCCTATTATTGGGGTTGTAGGGGGATTGGTTCTTGGGGGCTCAGTGGGTCATGAAATAGTAGTTTTTATAACCCCTTATCCTCCATTTTACATAATACCCAATATACCCTTGATTTGATTAGTGATAATTATGATGATTAAGTAAACTAATCATGATTAGTAAATGAATTATACTAATTTAGTGATTAATTTCTTGAGAATCAATTTTTTTTTTTTTAGAAGAAGAAGAAGGAGGAGGAGGATTTTGATGAACTTTTTTGAAAACTTTGAAGAAAAACTGATGAAACATATCCTGAAACTAGGTCTAGAAAACCTTGTAATCAACCCCCATTAGAAATTTTGATTGATTCAAATCCGTTAGAAACTGGAAAAAAATATGATTTTTTTTACAGGTTACGGCTGGGAAAATGTTGTCGTCCCAGCCGTTATAAGGCTTTACGGTTTGTAATTTAAGGACTCCAGGCCGTAATAGACATTCACGGCTGGGTTAGTAAGAACTGCTGGCCGTAATTCACATTTACGGCTGGGTTAGTATGAACTCCTGGCCGAATACTTATCCAGAGTCACTTGTGTCTCAATCACGGCTGCAAACCCAACCGTAAATGGTATTCACGGCTGTGATACCCAGTCGTTTTTAGGCCTGACCACATCCTTCACATAAAGGGAAAACAACAAAAAACAAACATAAGACAAATGGTAACCAACAGTAGGCTTGAGCATCTCGCAAATATCATCCTTGCAACTCTCAAGTTAGATACAAGGATGAAATTACCTAGAGTTGGTAGCAAAGTGAGATGTAATCCCACCATGAGTATTGAGAGATGAGTTGTGAAAACCATTTGAGAGTTTGAATCTAGTATTTCTTACCTTCCTTCGACTATTTCTTATTCCATAAAAAATCGACACAGCCTCTTTAGGAAAACCATAGAGGGAATTTTCTGAGGATTAAGTATAGGACCTCGAGAAATTGGTTCTAGAGGATTAGAGGAGAGAGGTCTCCACCTTCTAGACTTAGATCTACCAGGCTTATTCTCATAAACACTGGGAATGTGTATTTTTGTGGTGTAAGAATTTGCACCATGAGAAGAAACACAATCCCTGTAGAGATTTCGAGATGAGTGACCATTGAAATCCCTTTTATGAGAGATCTGGCTTTCTGTAGGAATAAAATCCATTGTAGATGTCGTCAGACACTTTACTCTGTCGATAGTAAAAAGAAGAAGTTTTTGAAGATCAGAAACCTGTTTCTTTCTAGCAAAACAATGATGAACATAGTGATTCTTTTTCCCACAGAAAGAACAGGTTCGTGGAAGAGAAACATTGGAAGGAACATGTTTTAAGTTCATAGCCCTATTAGAAGAATGCAAGTTATGTAAACACTTCTTAGCAGGAACTTCCTTTGGAGAACATTTCTTCATGTACTGTAATTCTGTCTGGGAATTAGTGATCGGCACGGAAGGTTTTTTCATTAAAACAGAGTTTTACTTCTTCAAGGATTTGCACTATTCCAGGGCTAAAATAAGGGATGCTCCCAGTTTCTCTTTTTCAACATGAAGTCTATTCAGATCAGATGAATGCGTCTCGATCAAACGTTTTTCTCTAATTGAATCTTCTTTAACAATATCCTCAAGAACACTAATCTTTTCACGCTGTAGGGTAGTTTCTTGAATTAGTTTTTCGATATTGTTGGAGAAGGACTCAATGATACTATAGAGTTCTCGTTCTCGACCAAGAGACTTTTCAAATTCATCAATGAGTTGAGCGTGATTTAAAAGCAATAGTCTCAGTATATTTTTTTGAAGTTCTGGTGAGTTTCATTTCAGCTTCTGACATAGTGTCAATTGTCTCGTTTAAGGGAATGTTATCAAAATTTGATAAAACAAACTTTCTACCTCGGGATTCGGAAGAATCAGCTAAGGAGTTATCCTTTGAGGAAAGTCCAAGACATTTGGCATAATTAAAAGCTTTGGAAGACATTTTAGTATGCGTAAAAGCAAGAGATGAATTTTTGTCCACAGATTCAGATTGCTACAAACACATACTTATGAGGTCTTAAACGTGTTTGCCTGCTCGGATACTAATTGAAAAGGCGGAGGTCTAACAACCACACCCAATATTTCTTTTATTAATCTATATGGACTAACTCCAATATAATTCTGAGAGCACCAACTAATAAAGCGAGCTCAATCAAGAAATATATCAAAGAGTTATATCTCTGTTTCACAATGTAACCAACAAATCAAACAGATAGAAATCCGTGAGCCTGATTATTATGTGAAACAACTTGAACGGTACCAAAGACTAATGTTCAAGTGTCAATCAATTTATATCAACAACCAAAGGTTGGATTATCTAATTGATTGAACTTACGCACAACCTGTGATATTTCAATTATATAAACAAATATAATGCGGAAAAGAAGTAACACAGACACCAGAAATTTTGTTAACGAGGAAACTGCAAATGCAGAAAAACCCCGGGACCTAGTCCAGATTTGAACACCACACTGTATTAAGCCGCTATAGACACTAGCCTACTCCAAGTTAACTTCGAACTGGAATGTAGTTGAGCCCTAACCAATCTCACACTGATCAAGGTACAGTTGCGTTCCTTACGCCTCTTGAACCACGCCGGATTCTGCGCACTTGATTCCCTTAGATGATCTCACCCACAACTAAGAGTTGCTACGACCCAAAGTCGAAGACTTAGTAAACAAATTTGTCTCATACAGAAAAGTCTATTGAATAGATAAATCTATCTCCCGCAGATATACCTACGAGTTTTGTTCCATCTTTTGATAAATCAAGGTGAAAAGGAACCAATTGATAAACCGGACTTATATTCCCGAAGAACATCCTAGTATTATCAATCACCTCACAATAATCTTAATCGATTAACGAAACAAGATATTGTGGAATCACAAACGATGGGACGAAGGTGTTTGTGACTACTTTTCAATCTTCCCTATCGGAGAATAAATCTCGAGCAAATCTTAAAGAAGATAGTACTCAATCACAATAGAAACAGCAAGATCAGAACACGCAACTACAGAGAAAATGGTTGGGTCTAGCTTCACAATCACAATGAAGTCTTTAAGTCGTTAACCTACTGGGTTTTAGAAAAACCTAAGGTTAAAGGAGAATCAACTCTAGTCGCAACTAGTATCACACAGGAGGTGTGGGGATTAGGTTTCCCAGTTGCTAGAGTTTTCCTTTATATAGTCTCCAAATCAGGGTTTGCAATCAATGTTACCTTGGTAACAAAGCATTCAATATTCACCGTTAGATGAAAAGTAGATTCAAGCTAATATCTTTCAACCATTAGATCGAACTTAGCTTGTTATACACAAATGAAATGTACCATTATTAAGATAAAGGTAACCGTACCTAAACATGTACACTTAGTTGGTTCAACAATAGTTAACCAAGGTTAGCCATATGAACACTTTCATATCAACCTTATTCATCTTTATCACAACTAGTTCAAATGACTCAAATGAAACTAGTTAGAGAGTTGTTCAATTGTTTATATTCTCATAGAAGTATACAAGACACAATTGAAGTAAATCGATTTTGATTCACTCGAATCATTTCATGAACATTATAGCCACGGATTAAAAAAGATTGCATTCCTTATTTATTATATAAATGTATTAGTTCATGAACAACTCGATTTTAGAACATAACCTACTGAAGTATGCAAACGGGTACGCATACCTAAGTAGCCGAACTGAGTTTGGTTTCACCAGTATGCGAACGGGTACGCATACTAGTACACTTCCAAACTCCAGCAGAAATTCATGGAACCTGAACTTCCGCCAGTACGCGTACGGGTACGCATACTTAGTTCCCGGACTTCCAACAACCAATCAGTACGCCTACGGGTACGCATACCATGGTTCCAGGTCTTGGACTTTACACAAATGTGAATACACACACTATGTTTATATCCAATCATGGTTACATGTTATAAACCCTCATTTCAATCATTGAAACATTCTTGGAAGACGACAATAGCTGTCTCACACAAACTATTAGCTTCAAAGCAATTTTCAAGTGATCGAATGATCAATACGAAACATTCCGAGTCTACATCAAATGACTGTCTCACATAAATCATGTAAGATGTTACAAGGCGATTTTCACATGATCATCTTTTGACTTTCGTCAAGAATAAAAGATGAACTTGGTTAAAGCGAAAGCTTACCAACACATATTTCGAGAAATAGATAAGCGAGATAAACTCGGCTCGAAATATCAAATGTGTATAATTGAAGTCTATATAGCAATACGACTTTTGTCTCAAATAGGAGGTAGAGTAGATATACTTTTGAGTGATAGATGAGTTCAAGTCTTCACATACCTTTTGTTGATAAAGTTCCACAAGTTCCCTTGAGTAGTTCTTCGTCTTCATTCGATGAACGCCGTGAAGTCTAAAGCTCAACTATACTTACTATCCTAATCCGAGACTTAGCTATAAGTAGACTAGAAATCAAGACTTATAGTTTTGGCAACTAAACTTGAAAAACAAGTTTGAGATAGCAACGCTTGTGAGTTCGACGGAGCAGTGCTCTAACACTTATTTATATATATTTATGGGAAGTGTGATTGTGGAAATTCAGGGAAGAATTATTTTTGATAATTTCTTTCCTGATAAGTAACTAGTTCAAATCTTGATCATAGTAGGCTTATCGAATCTAGGGTAGGATAACTCTGGTTAATTTCTTTCATGATAAGTACTAAATTAATTATGATCTTAGCTGGCTTATCGAATGTAGGAAATAATTACTCTAGTTTTTTTTTTCCCGATGAGAAATTAAGTTAATTCTGATTTGAATAAACTCGTCTAATTGATGGTATTTGTACCTCAGGTTTATCTTAATGTTTTATAGGTTGTATCGAGTTCTTCGAACTTGATGGTTCTTTCGAAATACCCTAGTGTATTTTTCGGACCTTAGTTATTTTATTTATTTTTGTGACAAAATGGAAGAAAAAATATATGAAGTGGTTTTGATCACTTGGTTGTTGCTTGTCTACAATTAAATGTAAGTCGCGCACTAGTAGCATTATCGGAGGGTTAAAGAAGTATTCACTAGGGGGGGAAACATATCATGTTGTTGTAGATACCGTCGAAATCGGTTAGGATCTCTAAATATCTAAAATGGGAATCACATGGAAAATTATTAATAAGGGAAGCCGCCACCCAACTTAGGGAGTTGGGACCCAAAATAAGCACTGGTCCAATATTAAGAAAAAGGTACGGAAATCAAGTTACGGGCTAGGAAGGTGTGAGGCATCCAGCCCGTCCAACCCGAAGATTGGCCTCTACTTTATAATTGAGATTTTAGGAATTTTGACCGTTAAACACAATATAAAATAATAAACTCATTAAAAAAAAAATATTAAATGCGTCGGCTCGCACTTTATCCAGCCGATCAAATTCCCTGCTCTCAGAACAAAACCCGATTATTATTGTAAAAACAAATAAATATTATTACTATTATTAGAAATGGAAACAAAGAAACTCAAGGTGGAAAAGCAATATATTATTACTATTATTGTGACAGTTGAATTATTATCATTACCAAAATCCTTACTCTGCCTAAGAACGAAACACTACTCTGCCTAAGAACGAAATCTATATATGCCTATTATGTTCTCAAGCACTACGTAACTAAACATGCAAAAATCTAAATTAAATGAACCCGATGGATAGCTTTACTGTGCTTGATGTAGGTGCCAATGAAGATATGGTGCAGACTTAAATTCAAACTAATGACTTATGACACTGATGTTACGGATCATGACCATCAACTTAACATCCATCTATGCATGAAATATGTGGTATGAATAATTCTTAATCAAAAAGTATCTTTACATATACAATATATATGTCGGATTCTCAAAAAGATAAATCTAAAGAATCAAGCAGATGAAAACCAAACCTTTTTTTGCTTTATGATTTCGAATGTCGCGTAGATTTGAGTTCTAACAATTATTATTGCTTCTGCCAATCGTATACAAACGGGACAACTTTGAGAAGTGATTATGGATCTAATGCTCCATTAATGAATTTCTTCCTATCTTTTTCCCTAAATATTCGTTTTCCTCCTCCTGACACAAGAATTAGCTAGCTATTTATAGTTTCTTCCCATTTGCTCTAACCATTGGATTAATTGATCTCGATCAAACGACTCACAATGAAAACCTAAATATCATTTCCCATTTTAAAAATATTATTTCTCATATTCTAAATATTATCCAATATTATTACCAATAATCCAAAATGTTTCATTTAATCCTATGGATTTTGTTAACATGGAAAGACTTGCATATGAGGCAAACTAATGCAGACCTAAGGTTGGAAAGGTGTCAATATTTTATGCTTAATGGGATTGGAGGATGTAGGCTACGGTAGAACTAAAAGTCCACTCACGTTTTGGGACTTGGTGGATGTGTTCGGCTTACTAAGGTTGGTGGACTTAATGGGCACCATGATGTTATGAAATGAACTTACCACTTGCAACCAAAATTACCTGGCTAAGGTTAGGCGGTTGGGTGGTCCGCTATTGGACGTCCCTATGATATTTCCCATGGACTTTTATCATTTGATCTCCAACTCCATATTACCATTTTGGGCTTGTAGGATCTTGACGGCTATAACTATCTCGGATACGATTTAGCGGCATACTTTCGTGACCGTGTAAAATTGGGGTGTCTACAGTTGCCCCTCTTTGGTAGAGGTTTGCGCGCAACTGAATGCCAAGGACATGCACACCTATTTTGCACAATTACTTTGTTGGATTCCTCACTTATAATTATCCGGGATGACACTATTAAGTTCATCCGAATTATTTCTAAGTATTTTGATTTTTGCACGAGTACACATCCTCGTGATAGAGATCACGACGAAGCGGTACTTGTGCCATACCAACTATTGCGAAAACAGATTGCGCTTTATTAATTCTTCTAACCACATGCTACGTCATCACATCGATTGCATCGTCTGAGTAGCGGCTCTTCAATCTTTAAGACTTTGCTCAAATATTTTCATCATCTCTTGTCATTTCTACGATCCATACGGAGCTTTAGATAGATAATTTGCCTCGAGCATTCTTGATTGTCACAATCCTTATGTAAAAAGTAAGCCTCACTTTCCCTTCGAGTTTTGCATCCAAAATCTGGGGAAACCCTGTAATTGATGACCTTGCAAAAGAGCGATTAGTAGCACATGTTCCTAATAAATACTAAATTATTTTTTATTAATATTTTTTTATTTTATTATTTAATAATGCTAGGCAATCCCCTTTTTGTATATTTATTTTTTTATATTTTTATATTTTTTATTAAGAAACAAATCCTAGAAAATAATTTTCAAAAACAAAAGGTGAAAAATAAAATACTAAATATATACAAAGGTTTAGGAATCCTGACCTGCCACGTGTCTGATAGATGCCACCAAAAATATTACCGTCCCCATCCAAATTTTCAAATTTGTCAATCCTCCCAGCTATAATTAACTTCATCAATTGGCTTCAAACTGTAAAATGATTCAGGATTTTGCTGATTTCCAGGGATGACGTTCGATGCTTCAAATCTTCATTTTTCTCCACATGACTCTTCTTTTCCTCTATCTCTTTTAAGTGCTACTCAATTTTTCCAAGTGACTGTTTAATAACCATTTTTTATTATTATTTATTTTTTTCATTATTTATTTATTTATTTTTGATAAAATATAAAAAAAAAATCATTTTTTTTTTTAAAATCTATCCGTTAGGACGTCCGTTGCTCATAGAACTTTAGGAGATGACATACAAGACTAATGATGACATACAAGTGGACTAACATATCTCTCTTTAAATTATTTATTTGAATGGACTTCAACACACTAGACAGACATAAAAGACTGAAACTTATTCTACTGACATGGGTCCTGTATGATGATGGTGGTGCCCCTAGTTTTTTTTTTTTTTTTTGTGAAGGGACTAATACAACGACGACTTTGCCCCCCTTTTTTTTTTACACTATAAGACTGAAAATAATAATTCTTGATTTTTTTGATTTTTTTTTTTGCCTGATTGACTGACTGAAGGGGCCAAACATGGTGATGACTCGGCCCTTATTTTTTTTTATATATATACTTTTTTTTTTGCTGACTAAAGGGGCCAAACATGATGACGACTTTGCCCCTGATTATTTCCT
Source organism: Papaver atlanticum (assembly GCA_023531105.1). Taxonomy (NCBI): domain Eukaryota; kingdom Viridiplantae; phylum Streptophyta; class Magnoliopsida; order Ranunculales; family Papaveraceae; genus Papaver; species Papaver atlanticum. The sequence continues at coordinate 2,688,016 of JAJJMB010002020.1, forward strand.
ACCTAACGCTTAGAGAGAGAGAGATTGGACTTCTAAAAAAATTCTCCTTAAGTTTTATGAGCATTCGCCGCCCTTAGATAGATTTGTGCACTTACCTAGGTATGGTATTTCTTGGGTCGAGTAACACTTGTTGGGCCTGGATCATGTTGGCTGCCCCGATCAAATGGTTGAACAATTCTTCTATTCTGTATGATTCTTGGATCTTCTCGAAATTTTGCTTGCTTCATCTTCTTGAACCCTATGTCTGAAAAATCATTCATTACCTTCTGATTAACTGCATTCTTGAACCTTATACTCGGAAAATCATTCATTGTCTTCTGATTAGTAGCTTTCTTGAACCTCATGATGGAAAAAATCATTTATTGCCTTGTGATTAATTGCTTTCTTGAACCTTCTGCTGGGAGAATCATTCACTTCATTCTGAGAAATTGCTTCCTTGAACCTTCTGCCGGGAAAATCATTTATTGCCTTGTGATTAATTGCTTTCTTGAACCTTCTGCTGGGAGAATCATTCACTTCCTTCTGATAAATTGCTTCCTTGAACCTTCTGCTAGGAAAATTATTCATTTCCTTCTGATTAATTGTTTTCTTGATATCATTCTTTGCCTTCTGATTAGTTGCTCCATCATTTTTCAAATTTAATAACACGTCCTTGTAAGAAACTGTCTTCTTAGGTAGAGGATTTGTCGTCTTGCCTTTATTTGGTGGAAAAATCTTATCTTTATGTGTTTTGAATCTTTCTTCCTTCTTATCATTGGTCTTCCACATCCATTCTGGTCTTAACTGCAATGATTTCTTTTCTATTAAATTCTCTGTTCCTGTCTTGGCATATTCTTACACTGTATCCACATTTTGGTTATATCTTTCTTCTCTTTCCAATAAGATGCCCTTAGAGATTGACCCTCATTCCTCGGATTGACAAACTTTACTTCTCTAGTGGGTTCAGGTTTTTCTTTTTGGTGATTCCACAGTCCCCACGGTTCGCCAGTATTCTCACTGCCTTTGTTTATGTCGAGTATAATGTTCTCCAAAACATTTTTCTTACAAATAAAATCTTTTTGGTTTTTTATTTTTTTTATTTTTTTGGAATATTTTGAAAATTGGAAATAAAAGAAGACTTGTTTACAAATTCAGGTGATTCAAGACCCTTAATCGGTTGGATTAACTCAACAGAATGAGTTAGAAACTTACCTGACTCAGCCTATATTGTTCTTACCATTTTTCCTTCATCCTTCCCTCTTCCAGACTCCAATCTGAGTGATGGTTGTGTAGGCATGACTATATTTTTACCCCTAAGATGAGGTGGCTTGTAAATGGTTCTGCTTCTTGCTGCATTTTGAACTCCATCAACACTCCTAGTTTTAAAAGGATCCACCCACCTAGACGAAGATTGATTCATTGCATGCACTGGACCAAGCAAGATATCTGAGAGGTAGACTGGGCTCGCGGGTTGTTGAACGGGATAAGACAAGATCTCTAAAATATGAACAGGCCTAATGGGTGCTTCCCGCTTTGGTAGAAGGTCAGCGATATGCAAGGCTCTGCTGGATATCGGTTAAGATTTGGCACGTTCCTCGGTTGCTCGACTCCATAATAATCTGCCATTAATTCAGACAGAAAAACAGGACGATTAGTTGTTGAATTAAATGAGTTCACAGTTTGTACCTGATCCGTAAAGAGTTCACTGATGTGAACGGGTCGATTGACAACAGATTCTTGCTTGTAGATTGATTCGGCTAAATTTGTGTGGTTTTCTGCCAAGACAAAATTGACCCTGGGTTCCCTTTGATGATAGGGTAATGGGTGCTTTGCCTCTGCAAAATTCCTCTGAGGACTTCCATATCTTCCCTTATTCCAATTCTGGCTCTGCCCCTGGTGTGGTCCTACAGGTGGCACAATATTTACTTGATTTTCATCTGTAAATGTGGCCCTTTAGTAGTTATTCTCATTAGAGTTCTCCGGATGGATCAACCTTGTCATTTTGCCCATGTCCAATGCATTCTCAATTTGTGAACCCGCCTTCCATAAAGAAAGTAATGTTGGATGGTAAGATGATATCAGCCGGTTCCAATATTCATGGTTCAAACAATTCATTATAATATCTACCATCTCTTCTTCGGTTAATTTCTCATCGAGCTCTAACGACTTAGTCCTCCAACGTGGAAAGAATTCTGTAAATGCCTCATTGGGTTCTTGTTTGACCGCCTCTAAGTGTTTGCGAGTAAACTGAATTTCAGTGACCAGCATAAACCGTCTCACAAACATATTAACCATATCCTGCCAATTCGAAACTAGACTTGGGTCTGTCTTCATCAACCACTTTAAGGCCATCCCAGTCAAACTTCTTTGGAACAATTGGACTAACAAACCATCATTAATACCTAATGGTTTCAAGTACCCAACATACATACGAATATGGGTTTGGGGGCACCCAGTTCCATCATATCTATCCATATCCGGAAATTTGAAGCCAAGAGGTAAACGGATATCGGAATAAGGATATAGCCCATGTGTATCTATTGTATCCTCACCTATTTTCTGCAAAGTCCTTTCGATCTCTTTGAGCCTCAGGGACAACTATTTTTCTCTTTCCATGGTCTCTCCCATTTCATCAAAAATGTCATCTTTAACCTCTTCAAAAATGTCCTCTTCAAAATTATTCCTTTTAACCTCTTCATAATTATGATTATTTTTGTCATTTCCCATATCAGCCCCAACATGTTTTCCTGTGGACTTAGCAATGGCCACGAGAGTCAACTTCTTGGTCTCGACTTTCATCTTGGCTGTCAATTCATTGAACTTGGTATCCAACATTTTCTGGAATTGTTCGCGCAACCAGGACACTGCCCCAGCATTGCCAGACATTTCGGATTCTATGGTCATGTTCCTGTTTTCAAGGAAACAAACAGAATATATGGTAACACAAAGGTGTGTATGCCTCGGATTTTATGTAACAATGAATGCAGTTTACAATAAATGCACGTGCATGCAGGTTCAACTAATTCTCGGGTAAGCTTGGGTTACCTTAGCAAATATACCTCCGATGTAGTTAGACTAGTCTTCTTTGGTACTGGGCTAAGGATTGTGGTGGTTCAGCTGGTAACTCCCATAAGGCCCAAGGAACGGGTTCAGCTTACTAGCCGCTTGTTTTCCTAAGAATCGGACGTCTGACGATGCGAAATGTAATGCAAATGTGCAAATGGGTGCGTGTACGTGCGTGTGCAAATACCGAGTAGTGTAAAATCAAGACCCTAAAATCCCAATTATTTTTTGAGTAAGATTCTCAAGTCCCCAGTAAAGTCGCCACTATAGATACCGTCGAAATCGGTTAGGATCTCTAAATATCTAAAATGGGAATCACATGGAAAATTATTAATAAGGGAAGCCGCCACCCAACTTAGGGAGTTGGGACCCAAAATAAGCACTGGTCCAATATTCAGAGAAAGGTCCGGAAATCAAGTTACGGGCTAGGAAGGTGTGAGGCACCCAGCCCGTCCAACCCGAAGATTGGCCTCTACTTTATAATTGGGATTTTAGGAATTTTGACCGTTAAACACAATATAAAATAATAAACTCATAAAAAAAATAATATTAAATGCGTCGGCTCGCACTTTATCCAGCAGATCAAATTCCCTGCTCTCAAAACAAGACCCGATTATTATTGTAAAAACAAATAAATATTATTAATATTATTAGAAATGGAATCAAAGAAACTCAAGGTGGAAAAGCAATATATTATTACTATTATTGTGACAGTTGAATTATTATCATTACCAAAATCCTTACTCTGCCTAAGAACAAAACACTACTCTGCCTAAGAACGAAATCTATATATGCCTATTATGTTCTCAAGCACTACGTAACTAAACATGCAAAAATCTAAATTAAATGAACCCAATGGATAGCTTTACTGTGCTTGATGTAGGTGCCAATGAAGATATGGTGCAGACTTAAATTCAAACTAATGACTTATGACACTGATGTTACGGATCATGACCATCAACTTAACATCCATCTATGCATGAAATATGTGGTATGAATAATTCTTATTCAAAAAGTATCTTTACATATACAATATATATGTCGGATTCTCAAAAAGATAAATCTAAAGAATCAAGCAGATGAAAACCAAACCTGTTTTTGTTTTATGATTTCGAATGTCACGTAGATTTGAGTTCCAACAATTGTTATTGCTTCTGCCAATCGTATCCAAACGGGACAACTTTGAGAAGTGATTACGGATCTAATGCTCCATTAATGAATTTCTTCCTAGCTTTTTCCCTAAGTATTCTTTTTCCTCCTCCTGGCACAAGAATTAGCTAGCTATTTATAGTTTCTTCCCATTTGCTCTAACCATTGGATTAATTGATCTCGATCAAACGACTCACAATAAAAACCTAAATATCATTTCCCATTTTAAAAATATTATTTCTCATATTCTAAATATTATCCAATATTATTACCAATAATCCAAAATGTTTCATTTAATCCTATGGATTTTGTTAACATGGAAAGACTTGCATATGAGGCAAACTAATGCCGACCTAAGGTTGAAAAGGTGTCAACATTTTATGCTTAATGGGATTGGAGGATGTAGGCTACGGTAGAACTAAAAGTCCACTCACGTTTTGGGACTTGGTGGATGTGTTCGGCTTACTAAGGTTGGTGGACTTAATGGGCACCATGATGTTATGAAATGAACTTACTACTTGCAACCAAAATTACCTGGCTACGGTTAGGCAGTTGGGTGGTCCGCTATTGGACGTCCCTATGATATTTCCCATGGACTTTTATCATTTGATCTCCAACTCCATATTATCATTTGGGCTTGTAGGATCTTGACGGCTATGACTATTTCGGATACGATTTAGGGCATACTTTCGTGACCGTGCAAAATTTAGATGTCTATAGTTGTGAGTAGTATATCTTAATTAATATTGACTACTGAAATAACAGTTATATTCTGATTGAAAATTATCCTAGCTTACGTTTATGAGGAGTAACAAGAATTGTAATTGGAGCTTCAACAACAACATCTATTTTCGATACATGCAAGTGAACAATTTGTTGAATCTTGAAGCAAGTGTATGAAAAATAATTAAGAGAGTTTATGTTCTTGTAATTTCTATTAATCAAGCATTCTCCATATGCAAAGAGGTTTTGTCACTAAAATTGACAAAGGGGGAAATTCTTAAAGCACTGCTTGGTTGAACCCATCAAGCGTTGGTATGTCAGTTTTAGTTTCAAAACTCGGTCGCTTGAATTATTTATTAAAGTCAACTTCGTTATCTTAGACTTAGGACATAGACATATTGAGTCAACCTCTAGTTACTCATTAAAGAGTTGAAGATTTATTGAAGATAAATAAAGATGTCCTTCATCGTATTCAGGTTAATAACTATTGAATTGACTTGTCCTATCTATCACGTTCTTTCAGTCATATTCATTAGAAATATTATATCGAAGTTTGTTTACGTTGCTTTAGTATATACATGACTTGATTATTATTATTATTATTATTATTATTATTATTATTATTATTATTAT